>VYYJ01000115.1:0-105168 GCA_021029165.1 Cyphoderus albinus | reverse complement strand
GCGACCATTTCTAATGAATTAAAGTACAAGAATGACTTGCCATTTGACTTCGTTGAGTTCACTTGTTTTTTTGGTATGCCATTCCAAAATGGTTGCCTAGTGCATAATCGTTAGAAACCAGCGGGTCACGCATGTCAACGTGAAGATTTTTCTTAAAGCGTGTGGCCATTAAGAAAAAAATATTTTGCTAATGCATTGCAAGCTCTTAAAATATAAAATACGAAGCAGGCGGCTTTTAAATTCACATTAATCTCAATAAATTACAATTTTAACGCATTAATCACTTGGGAAAGCTTTCTGGCCATAAACAAGAAAAAGCAATAAATAAATTTGTAAATGATTCAAAAAAGGAAATTTTCTTGATTGAAATGAAAGAAAGCAAGTCTACAAAGAGGTCAAAGAGATTAATCAAATTAATACAGAAAAAAGAGAGAGATTTTTCAAAACTCAGTTTGGATATTCACCTGGACGCGAGCCTCTGACAAGCTAGTTTTGGACGCAAGCCTCTCTCTTGTGGTTACACAGGGATAATGCGACTTCTGGAACTCCTTCTCCAACTCCTGTAGCTGCTCTGGGGTAAAGGTGGTCCGGTTCCGCCGAAACTTTGGAACCTCTCCGTCACTATCAGTCCCACTGATCACACCGCTCAACGAGGCGTCTTCCGAGTTCCGACTTTCCACATCTACAAGAAACCACCGAAAAAGTGACGAATCATGATTGTTCTTATAAAATAACACTGGGAACGAATAAAACAACTTAACGCGTTACATTTACAATAGAATTGTGTGATTGTCAAATTCTGAAGATTTTACTTTCTTGAAAGGTGCAAATTACGAAAGTATAAATTCAAAGCCTTTAAAAACTGGATGGAAATTTTTTAATCAGTTTTAATTAGTAAATACATAACTTGCCAACTGATTAATTAAACACGTAATTAAGTTAACGTGCCAATAGTATTCCTAACTTCACTTAAATACGCGTGTTATTAAGAAAAGTTAGTAAAATATTGAGTTGCCCAGTCCAGGTTTGTATTTGTATCATTGTGCAGCCGCAAGAAGAAAATGACTGGAAATTCTGCACTTTTCTTCCTTTAGATTATGATTTCCTTCAGAGATAAAAGCAAGCAGCAAGGCTTCTGTGTGTGCATACGGTGCGGTGCACACACGGAGCAACACAGCAACAGCATCTCTTGCACCTTGATGCTTTGCTTTGATTTGATGTAATACAACTCTATTCAGGCAACCACAACTACTAAATCTAAAGGAAGAAAAAGTGCAGTTTTACAGTCAATTTCTTCTTGCGGCCGCAGAATGATACAAATACAAACCTGGACTGGGCAACTCAATATTTTACTAACTTTTCTTAAGAACACGCGTATTTAAGTTAAGTTAGTAATACTATTTACACGTTAACTTAATTACGTGTTTAATAAATCAGTTGGCAATTGTACTAACTGCTTGTAGTGAACCAAAAACCAATGGTTTAGAGCCGTTTCGAATCTTTTTCAAACCACATTGCGAAATTAGTTAATGCATACTTTTTTAAGATATTGTACATCTGCTTCAGAAATAATGTATCGTGATTAAATTCTTTTTTTGTTGATGATGATTGAAAATACTTATTTTTAATAATAAACTAAACGTAGATGACTAAAATAACAATGTTTTTTCCAGACAGCATTTTAATTCCTGTACTTGCTTTCCTATGAGCAGAGTGGTAACTAGGATTAAGATAAATGCTTACTTATTAATTATAATATATAATTTCTAAATTAAGTTATAAAATTTTTTAGATGTAATTTTTGACATCCTTTCTACTCAGGAAAACATTAAAATTCATATTTTTGATCAAGTCGCTTTATCGCTAGTCGCAAACACTAACTGAGTGTTTCCAATGTGTTTTATAAAATGTTAATTTCATCAATGAGTAACAAAATGGATTTATAAGTTATGCATTATAATATTGCATTTTGCATTGTTTTACTCAGGAATATGGAAATTGTATCATGCTTGATGTGCAATAAATGTCTTTGTGTACCTTGTTCTTTTAATATATATTTTTGAAATGCGTACCTAAACCAATGCAAACCAGGACCAGGACTCATTTTCTTTTTAATTGCATTACTCCCATTAAAATCCGTGACAACCATGATAATGACGATAAAGACGATCCACTTGATTGTTAGTTTGAAATTTTGCGTAGACCAATTAGAAAAATGAAAAATGATCTTGTGAAACAAAAGTTTGACTGACTGACTGATTTTGCTCTTTTTTCTTTCACTTGACAATCAGTTTATTATTACTGTTACAGTAATTATAAACCTTATCACTTCACACCACCAAGTAACCGAACCAAAAGAAAAAATCCATACCTTCGTCATATCATCATCTTGGTTCCATTATCATTATCAACATCATTCTTCAAGTCAATGTCCAACCGAACAAAGGAGCAACAGCCATTTAATTTTTATACACATTCATTATTCCATTCTTTTTTTTTCTCCCTGTGATGTTGCCTTGTTATCATTTGTTAATTGTTGCTGTGTCCTGGGTGATGTGCTGCTGTTGATGATGATGACTATGACGATAATGAATGGTGATGTGCACAAAAAATGATTATTGTATGTTCATGTTCATAAAATAACAAGGCTCACACTTTTTCTCAACCAACTACCACATCATGGCCATGATCATTTGATCATCATTACATTTTTACATGCTTACTTTTCACTTCTCCCATTTTCCTCCTTCCTTTTCTTTCAATTCTTTCTTTTCTTTCAGTTGCTGATTTTAACGCTGATGTGATGATAATGCCTCCTGTCAGGAAAAGTAGGTCCTTTGAAAAGGCCCCTCCTCATTTCACGCAGCCCAAATGCACATTATTAAAGCAAAACAAAAGCTCGGTACGATTATTTTTTTAAACTCTACCTGTACAGACAGACGCTACTGAACTCTTTTAATCAACAGACTCAAAAGTGATCGAGCAAATCGCTCACTGAAAATGAATACAAAAAAGACATTGTGTTCATTTCATTTCATTATCACGATCGCCCGCTCCAAGAAATTAGAGAAAATGGGCACAAATTTCACGGGAAAATTAAAAGTCGACATTTTCTTCTGCCAGTTTAAAAAAATATATTTAATAGCTTTTACTAAATTTAAGAATAAACTAACATTGACACTTACTCATAGATAAGCATTTGTATCGCAAGGTGAAAATAATTGTCGTCTCATACTCATGGCAAAACGTCGTTATGAATGATCATGGCTACATTTTATTTCTCCGAAGTGACGCATGAGGACGATGACGAGAAAAGTATGCAACTTTCTTGAGTGATTATCACGACGATGCACTAATAAATAGCATGGCATCATGGCACATTTTCATCATGAATTTCACTTCGCTTTGAATATTTACGTCACGTCAGTCACCCATCAAACATCATCATAATCAAATCACAAATATTCTTTAATTCCTCCATTTCATCCAGCCTTAGCCTTAGCCTGTAGCTCCGTTGAAAGATTCTTTCTTAGACATCACTCTGGCTGCGTGCTTTTACATTGACTACCCTTCAAGTCTTTGTTGTTGTACAGTTTAGTTTAGTTGGTCGATCGGCGAAACAAATTCAATGATATATAAAAAAAATTAATGACGATAAATAATAAACTATAAATACCTAAGCTTTATTCATCACTGAGATGATAAAGCTCGTTTTCCCCATCAACTTAAGTCAGTCACAGTCAACTTAATAATATCGTATTAATAATAATGGAGACCCACTCACATCACATCAGTCTTCTTGATAAGCGAAGAAAAAGGTGCATGATGATGCTTGAAACTGAAACATGCACTGCGTGCTATGCCACCATCGCATTAATAAATATAGTCACAAGTCAAGCCACTTTAAGCAACTTTTACATTACGCTCTTTATGTATCTCGTCAATCTCACCTTAGCTTGCTTAAGAAAAGCCATGTCGATAATTAATTTTTTCCTTCTTTTTTCAATCCGATAGTTTATAAATAGAAAGAAAAAAATCAGGAATTTGATTATTGGGTGATGGTGGTTCATTGGATGCATCAGTGAATTTCAAGAAGTGAATTGAAGTGATGCGATGGCATGGCACTAAAAGACGCACATTTTCTGTAATAGGATCAAAATCAAAGTTGTGCGTGTGTCTTTGATTGAGCTTCTATGTAATGCCACTGCATGCTCATCAATCCAAGACATGACGCTGAAACGTGTCCTAATGTGAAAAAAGTGAGCAGCTCTGTGCAATGCCACCATGATCATCGTCATCGTCTTCGCATTACATTTCATTACTTACATTACATTACACATCATCACTAATAATCATTATTGTTGTGTGTCAGCTCGAGAAAATGAGATTTTCATACCCGTCAGCAGACAATGTCCCCGAGCGAGAGAGAAAGAAAAAAAGAGTCGAGTTGAACGGTGCAGTTGAAGTGGAGCGACAACGAGCTAACTAAGGAAGCAAGCAACTCACACGACGAGCGACCACTTCGATCTTCTCTTCGATTTCATTTCGAAGCCCATGCATATTTTGGATCACCCTCATCTCATCTCATTCCCGCGTCATTACCATTATCACCAAATCATGCTTATAATTGATGAGAATACCGTGACAAGCTGATGTGTCTCCTTACTCAATCTCAACTCAGCTAAGTCCAAGCTCACTCAAGCTGAGATGATCGTGCTTGCTTAAGTGGTCACATTTTCTTTGCTCAACTTACCATGTTTTTCCCGAATGGTGGGACTCTCGGAAGACGAGGGTCGAGTGGACGACGTGCTGTGACTGCCAGGATGCGAGAGATCTGAGGACGAAGGTGGTTGATGGGCCGCTCCAAGAGCTCCTCCTGCTGACGCTGACAGGGAAGCGAGTGCCGCGGCGTGAGGATGGTGGTGGGGTAGATGTGCGCCCGCTCCTGCAGCTCCCACACCCGCGGCACCTCCCTGACCCCCTGCACCATGGCCGACGCCTCCACTACCCGCACCAGGAACTCCTCCGCCTCCCATGGGTGACCAGAGTTGCGCTGCAGCGGCGGCTCCCGGCCACGGAAATGCATAGGGGTGGTACAGACCGGCATAGCAACCCGCGGCACGTGCAAACTCTGCAGCAGCCCGCTCCGCCGCTCGGTTCCGAAGGATTCGGTTGATACTAGAGACACTTGGGGCTGTGCTATTTGTGCAGACTCCTGGAAACAATACAAAAAAGAAATTCATTTTTACATTACAATTACATATCAGACATGCGTCCATTTTAAGAATGTGCATAGCCGAGGCATACCATCATCTAGTAAAACAGGCGATGTGCGCACATTGCCATTGCCACACCAGACCACATTGCAATTAATTACACATGAATGAATATTATTTAAAATAGAGGAAAAGTGCGATTAAAAGTTGAGATAAACTGATATGATAATAAAGTAGAAAAAACTGCATCGCTACATATTTATGTAGCCGCTGCTATTTGCTGCCAGGAAAACAACAACGGTCGTAAATATGCATTTGTCTGCTAATGTGCATGCATGCATTCATGCAGTCAGAGCAGAGTCCGAGAGAGAAACGCGACTGGGATAAAAATTAAAGGTTATTTAAAACGATTGTGCATATGAAGAAAAGGCACTGCTCTTTCAGTTAAAGTTCACCTAAGCTCCGCTTGCCTCTTGCAGTTGCACTCGTTGCGCCACGTAATAACAATCCAGCAGAGATAATAATCGATAATCAAGAGAGATTTGCTGTGAAAGTATGCAATTAAAAAAGAGGAAGACGCCAACCCGCATTAAACCATTTAAACGGCACAAACAGCAACAAAATGCTATGCAAAGGTAAATAATATTGATAAATATGCATACCTACATTCAACTCCATCACTTTACTATTTATTCAATATATGCGTATTATCATTTCCTCCTCCATCCTCTATGTTTGTGCCCATAACTTCTAATTCTATAAAGCCGTAATAAATTTTAATTCTTGTAAATATTACACCACACCACAGCAGAAAGTCTTCTTGATTAAATATCGCTTATGTAGGTGTTTGTTCGTTTCTTTCGTCAGTTGCTTCTTTTCCCTGGTAAAATTTTATTATTTTTTTCTTTTCTTAAAAATATTTGCACACATTAAAAATGTAGAGGGAAGAGAAGACAAGATGCAATTACTAAGAGAGAAACATCCATCAAAATATTTTTATATCCGCTTGTTTTGCAATCTGCATCGAGAGAGAATCGGAACCATTCTGATGCACGGTGCATGGATTGCACCCAATAAAATTAAATTGTGTAATGTAATGATGATGAGAGAAAAAGGAGCCGCTTGTACTAATATCCTATAATAATAATAACAACTATAATGTTTTTCTGTCTAATTTTTTTATTCTTCTGTACTTCCATCTTCTGTTTCTGTTTCAGCCGTAATGGCAATAAAAATTAAACATTCAGAAAAATATACATAACACAGAAACTGAAAATCTAAAGGGAGTGAGTGAAGTCAAAGGTGTTATTTGAGTAGCTCTGCAGTTGTATTGTGGACAGAAAATGGATGGATGCATGGCTGGTGCCGGAGCCGGCGCGCCATTTAGCGAGATTGAAAGCAGGCCGGCCCCAACAATTATCAATAAATACAATGAAAGAGAAAGAAAAAAATTATTGTTAGCTGCTAAGTGTGGTTGTGTTGTGTTGTACTGTAAAGTCGGAGGTAAATATATATTTAGTTAAAAACCGGGAGAGAGATGGCAAAAGGCGATAAGCCACGTAAAACAAATGATAAGGCTACTGCGGGACGTGAGCTGTAATATTAAATTTTATGGAGGAATGAATAATGATGCTTACTTGCTCGCTTGCCTGCTTACTTACGTATGTACCTAACATGAATAATGCACATCGAATAAAGTGGAGAAATGGTAATGGTGGTAATGGAGGCGAGTAAAAAATGCAAAAGTTGAGCAAAATATTTCACACAGTGAATTGAGTGAATTAAGTAAGTGCGGAGAGTCACTTCCATTTTTTCACTCACAGACAACATAAAACTCAAACAGGATACATTCAACATGAGCTGCATTATTGTTACATTTATTACTTGCAGATTGGCCATGTGATGTGATGCAGTTATTAAAAAAGGAGTGAGTGAGTAGCTAATAATTGTAAAGGAACTTGGAAAACCAAAGAAAGAACAAGTCAAGTTTACCTTTTCAAGAGAGAAGGAATTACAGACCGGAGGAGCAGAGGATGTATTTATTTTTACGCGTGAAAACCTTAACTTACCATTCTACAAATATCGCTCCACAATGATGATCGCAGTGGTGATGAGGATGATGCAATTAGTGTTATTACAGTGATGATAACACAACGTTAGAAACACAACTCTTGTTATTTGCTCACTACATTACTTACATTCATAAATATCTCTAGACTTTTTTTCCTGCTTCCTCTCCAATTCCTAATGCCAAATAATGTATGTACCTATTCTGTGTAAATTGTAATGTGCACTTGTTTTCAGCTCCATCCGTCAACTTCTTCAAAAGTTTTTTGAGCAAACGCAAAACATGATTCATGATTAGCAGATATCAACTTTGATTCAATTTCCCATTTTCCATCCTCCTCCTCCGCCTCTTCTCCATTATATTATCATTATCGTGATTAGCTTCTCAGCTACAAAAAGGGTGAGCTTTGCAATTTTCAAACTTTTCACCTCTTGACAGTTTCATGCCATTTAATTTTTTGCACCATTAAAGTAATTCATGTAGAAATGGAGGTGTTATTAAACACTGGCGTTTAAATTTTGAAAATGTGTCGAAGACCGCAACCGCTTGCAACTTAGAAGGAGAAATGGAGCCGTTTAGTGGGACATTAGTGAGCAGCAATAATAATCATGTTGGATAATTAGGATAATAATGAAAGAAGAGTGAGTGTATTATGAAATGAAATGAGGAGAGTGGAAGGCGGCAGTCCAGAAAGGAGTTAATAATCATAATAAATTTTAATCAGCAAATAATAACTACTTATGCTTATCTCATCCGAAATTCTGAAATGATTTATTGTTTTGAAAAGGAGATTATAGGAAACAAGTGGAGCGATGATGAGGAGTCAAAAATTCTTTGTTAAGTGTTAAGTACGCCTTGCATCATATTTATTTATTACAAATGGCTCTCAACACAAACCTGACCTGCGCTCTGAACACTCCACTCTACCCTCTGACTCTGACTGATTACTCGAAACGAAACCCGCTATAGAACAAAAAGATGTTTTCATTTTGAGGTACGAGAAAAACAAAATAAAAACTTGCAAGCTACGGGTTTACACCTTCTATAGAAAGGTGATGCGTGGTCAAGTAAAATTTGTTACGTTTCTCGTTTTCAGGAAGAAAAATTAATCGTTATCAGTAGCAAGTTGTTTACTGAGAGTGCGCATAATGCAAAATATGTGCAAAAATTAATTTCATAATAGCGTAGGTACACAAACTCAATACTCTACTATCGCCTTAGAAATTTTCGCAATTTCTATTTATTTCTAGTTACTGAGAAACTTTTCATGTTCGTCAGCCAGCACATTTGCTGGAGTTTAGGATGCATTTTAAAAATCGTTATCTAGCAAAAACAAGCAAAGCTTCTATCGTTATCAGCAAAGTGCAAATTTTTATTCATTCTTATCAATACTTTTAAGTGATTCCTTTTCCTGCGCTTAAATACGTCAGCAAGTAAAAAGGGCTCTGCTGCTTACTATTGCAAATTGCAATGCCAGGAATTTATTGCATTTCCTATGAAAAAGTAAAACCTACAAAACGGAATCATATCATCATCAGACTTAACTTACCATTAACAAAATAACTTAAATTTTTTAAAGAAGTATTTTCACTTTATCCAAAAATTTACCATTTTTGGTAACATCCCATTGTAAATTGCCGTAGTGTAGTAAGCTACCAAGTCGCAATTATAATTAGAGCCAAAGTCAGTCAGTCAGTGATAATAAAGTACGACAAAGTATCTTTTTAAGAGTCCATAAAATCATGCAAGCGCACAAAAAAATAAACGCTTAAATTGTTTTACAATTTTAAAATTAGATCAATTTTACACAATTTTGCTTATTTACTACGCCCATTTACGTGTTTATGACTGAGCAACGCTACATTATATTTATGAAAACTTTTGGTATCAACAGTAACGTGCAACTTGTAACATTCCAGGTCTTTGTTCCCTGACTGACTCACAAAAACAAACTTGAAATTATAATCAGCATCAGTTAGTTGTTATAAGTTCGTCTTCATGATGTGATAGTATAGTATCAATATCACTTCAACATAATCTCTGCAAATATCATGCACTTAATGTAATATAATGGTGCACAAATGTAACGTTTTATTACAGGCCTTGCAAACTTGCGAATGGGAAGTGTTTAAGAAAATTAGACAGAGTAAAACAATAATAAAGGATAATTTAATAGCCGAGTGAAAAAAGTAACGTGAATTATTATTACGTGTTACAATGGCGTTATTATTCTTTTTTTCTTGTCTTGCTTAAAAAAATGTTGGTTTCATATTCGCAATGTTGTTATTCTATGCCAGCGAGTAGGGAATTTAGCGAGAAAATTATCCTGCTACTAGAAGAACAAAAAGTAAATATTTCTTTCTGATGAAATTATGTTTTCTGGGATCATTATTTTCAATTTCAATTCCAATTACGCACACAAGCCAGACACACTACTTAATTGTTTCCTTTAAGAAAAAAAATATTTTAAATATTTCTTGCTAACATTTAACCACAATTAATACTCCATTAAAGTATGACTGATTAATACAACTCTTGGTAACTTTCGTAATCAAATCTTAAATCGAGCCTGAAATTTTTAATCCCACAGTCATAAAATAATTATGCTTCCGATCGACATCAATAACCATTTTTATTTCCACAACCATTCGGGCAGACAGAAATTACATTTGAGCAGGATAATGATCAACTTTGAATCAGGCAACACAAGAACCCATTTTAATCGAAGGTTATTAACACTGAGAATTAACGATGTGTTATGTAGTTTATTCTCCTCTTGTGACTCTTTAATTCATCATTATCATTGCGCCCAGAAATTCCTTCACCGTAGTCATTTCAAAACATTTTTATCGTCAGAACCACCAACCTGAGTAAAGTGAAATAATGGGGAGAAAACAGCATTTTCAAGCCTGAAGATTAAATTAAATACCCGGGCTGCGCCCAGGCTGGGCTCAGTGGCGACGGATCGGTCGACCGGGTTGAGTTGAAGAGAGGGAAGAAATTAATACCCACCTTCTGATAAAAAACTGGCTAAAATCCACTTCAATTACACGTAATACACAGGAATTTAATATTTTTCTTCAAAATAAAAAAAACTTCATCATTTGCTCGCTCGAAACATAATCATCAGTAAAAGAATGTTTTTTTCAAAAGAAGGCTAAAAATTGACTGCGTTTTTCTCAGTTTAGCTCTACAATTGCATTGATTGCTGGTCCACTGCATTTTTTTCAAGTTGATTCATTTCTTGGTTGCGTGCGTGTCTCTCTCTCACACTCCACTTCTGTAATACTTCGAACTCCGTTTTTCTCAAATATTTATGCATCATAATAGAGACTGTGTGCAAGTCTCGGATGTAAAGTAGGAGTCAAAACGGTGGAGCAGAGGGCAAGCAATACTTGTGTACACTAAATGCGTTGTTCTCTTCTCTGTTGTGTGTGCAGATAATTGCTCAAGAGTTTACAGGTAATTATTGTCAGTAGTGGCTTTTTTGGCTCCCACTATTTAATTCTGTACTCTACCACTCTACTATGCTCTTATAAAGGGATATCAAACAATTTTTAGTTGTACGTAGATTAGTATTAATTTTTTTTGTTTAAAAAAGCAAGCTTCAACTTTATATATATAGCAAGTGAAACTCAATCTCGGCTTGTATTTTAGTTAGCTCCAGTTCAGCTCGGTGCGGTCAATATAATCCAATGTGCATGCAGTAGGCAGGCAGAGAGGGAGAGGCTCAACTTCAACATAACACAAGAGAACTGAGCTCAAGTAGCCAATTTTCGACTTGCCACAATAATTTCACAGTATAATGCTAATGTACAATGACTGTAGATATTTTAATCGGTGCAGTTTACAATTTAGGATTTTTAGACTGGTATTTAGCAGAAGGAGTCAGCAAACCACCAATAATAAAATGCCTTCTTCTCATATCATCATCATCGTCTTCCCCATTCGACCATGGCACGGCGATGGCATGCATAACACACATCAACACTCCACTCATATTCCATCTCATAGTTTTATGTTCTGATGTGATGTCATGCTAATGACGAAGCATACGTAATTCTCCTTGCCTTAGTTTTCTACTGCTTCTCCAAATTAATTTTCGGACGCAAATTTTATTGTATTGTATTGTGACCATCCTAATAAGGAGAAATGTAATCGTTTGTAAGGAAGAACAGTTTTGTCGATCAAAATTCGAAATGACAGTCAGCGCAGTGCTAAATATTTTTTTTCAATTCATTCCATTCCAATTATTATTTTAGATATGCAGTGCAAATTCGCCATTTCCTAATTATTATAATTATATATCACTGTATGCAAATTAGCGACCTTTTTTAATCTAGGGCTATAAAATCATTGCATTGCATTGTGAGATGGATGAGAAAGAGATAGAAAAAACAAAAATGGCTCGTTTACAAAATTCCAAGGCGAGTGTATCACAGTAGCAACTGGTAGCACTTGTCTGATGTTTTAACACCTCCCAACTCCTCTTTTTCATCGTTTTCCCTTTTTCCCAATTATTATTACCCACAAAAACGCAACTAATCAAAAGTTCACTCAAAAATCAAGTAAGAAGGTAAAAAGGTCGGTACGTCTCTCTCTCTTCTACGACATCAATTTATTTCGCCCAGAGGATTTTTGTTTTTATCTTTGAAAAAATGAATCCTAAATGGTCACGTTTAGCTTTTCAATATTATTATTATGATTACAATTAATAAATATGATCATTAGAGCTCCAAAACGCTGAAAAACTAGTGAAGTGTAAGCCCAGTAGCAATCGCAGACAGATGAAATTGAAAAGCCGGAGAAGAAAATGTTTTTTTTCGCCGAACCATCGTCAAAATCATCGTAATCATCGTGGACTTCTCAGATTATTATTTTTCCCTTCTGCTCCTACTGATGCTCCACGATGATTATATGTACAACAACGGAGCAATTATTTTTTACATGCATATGAAAAAGCCAGAGCAGAAATTAAAACATGCTCGAATTTTTCCTGCGCTCTACTTGAACAAGTTCACCTTTTCGCTCCTGCTGCTTTTATCGTTTGCCACCGTTTTGCACAAACATAATCACAAATCAACTCAGACAAGAAAAACACAGACGAAGGGAAACGACCAAGGGAGAAATGATTTAAATATAAAAAATAACGAACAATGATACATATTTCTAATCACAATATAATCAATCGTATTTAATACACCCCCGTTGAATATAAAGGCAGAAAGTAACTATTAACTATTAACGGCTGGTTCACTGGCGCTTTTTAATCGCCCAGCGTGCATGCCATGCATCTTCTTTGCTTGCCTGCTGCATGTGTGTGGGATTTACCATCGAACGAAACGTTTAGCCAAGAGTTAGAGATAAACACAGGCTAGGCTGAAAAAGTTATAATTAGAGCAACTTTTCAAGATTTTCCTCTCTGGTGTTGATGATGAAGCCACTTCTCTAGACTTACACACAGAACTAAGCTATGATTAGAGTGGCGACAACCACGGTTAATTTTTCGGATTTATTAGTGAATTTCTCGAGATCATATCTGATACATTATCTCCAAGAAATGATTATCAGTCGACTGCTCAGCAACATTTAAATATGTATGTGTATATATTACTTGAGTGAATGCACCATCATTCATTTCATGATTATTCCGAACGTCTGGTAAACAAGAAGGCAGGCAGGCAGACACACGAAAGCGTTTAGGAAATAAAGGAAAGAGCAAACGTATGACTTGATGAGTAATAGAAAAAAATTATTACCGAGTGAAAAGGAATGATTGATATTCAAGAAAAAGACGATGAGAGACGGTGCATGAAAAATACCCCAGGAAAAGGGAAGGATGGACTGATGCATGCAACTTTCAGGTAACAAAGACTAAGCATGCATCTTCTTGAGCAAATTAGAATTTGACTTCTGGTTTTTACCCTTTTTATTCATTTTATGATTTTTTCCTCGTTCATTTGCTTTCAAGCCCAAAAATAAACAAAATGAGATTTGTTGGTTGTTGGTGAAGAGTTGTGAAGTTGTGATGTGGTGTGAGCCACTACTGGAAATTGACCACGATCATGATGATGATGGTAAGTAATGAATGATGATGAATGAGTACCTAATCAGTAATCAGCATCAACCATCAACATCCACATCAACTTTGATAACTTATAATTTCTTTCAATGAGCTCACCAGCTTTACAATTTCCTCGAAAGCTAAAAAAATAATAATAGATTTTGCGTGTTTTATTACAACATTGTACACTCGGAGTTGTGTTGAACGCAAAGACTATTTTCTGGATTAGAGCCGACTCAAATGAAATAAAAGGTTATGTTTCTTGTCAGTCACTCCAACTCGACTTCGTTTCGTTCACATAATTGGCAAAGCAGCAAATCATTTTCTACCTGTTTACTTTCTTGACTACTGTGTATTTAACATTTAAAATAGTTTTTCACTCTTTGGCTTCAATGAACATAACACGATAAAAAAATTGTTTGCACATGCATTTTTATGTATCTCCTTGTCTAGCTTCGGCTTGGCAGACAAAAATATAATAATTACGTTTATAATAATAATACATATTTAATTGAGAAACACAGCGGGGAATAAAAGTGAAGATGGGACACGAAAGAATGGCACGATATAAAAAACAAGGACGAAGTCATCTGGAAGATAGAAATTTGTCACTCATTTGCTAACAAACAATGAAAATCCTACTCGGAAACTTTTTTACATAATACACACGGAGTGGAGGCAGTCTGACTGACTGACGTTTCTTTTTTGCTTTAATTTTTAAAGGTATTACGTACATTCACGCAATCCACAGTTTTATAGTTTTTCTGTGGACAAAACGAGAGACTGGAAATAAATAGTCTGTACTTTAAATGTCATAAGTCAAATGAAGTGAGTTGACGTGAGTCAACAAGTGAAGCAGGTAGCATTTCACAGTCAACATTTACATTGTTCATTGTTACTTAAACATGATGTTGATAATAATAATATTGTATAAAAGATAATGACGTCGAACAAGAAAAATACGTAATGTGGGAACACTTTTTACAATTCACATTGCCATCAACAATTTTTCTCGTGTTTGACAATCCATGTGTCAAAAATGTCAAACCAAATATTTCCTAAAAACTTCCACACTGTAGACCGATCATGAATTGCGACATTGTCACGTTTCTCTAATATTAGCATAAAACACTTTTTATGATCTCAGCTCAACTGTCAACTACAAAAGAAAGTGAAAGGAATGAAAAAATATTTTTACTATTACACAAGATGTCACTGTGACCACCCCATCCGTGTCAAGTGTTTTATGGTCAACACTGGGGAATGTAACAAATACCTATTTTTATGCTAGCTTCTAGATAACAATGATTAATTAAGTTTTTAAAATATGCACAGAATTAAAGAATGCTTCACAATGACCATCATAAAAATTCTTCAAGAAAATCAAATACAACTCTTCACTTGGTCACATTCGTTTCCTTTTCACTCAGCCAAACCACTTGGATTTTTACATCTTAACCAGAGTTTGTTTCATTTTCATATGTACTAGCCACCCGGTTCTCCCATTTTTTTCATTCCCAGGCAGTCCAACAACTTATTGTATTTCATTGAGAAAAAGTAGCATTACACGCATCAAGAAAAACTGTTGACAGCCTTTCCACTAAAAAAATGAAAACGAGTTGCGATTGCGTTTGTAGTATTAATAGCTGAACAAAACTAAACCAGAGACGGAGGACGACTTGATAACATGATATCATGTACGCATTTACACAGTTGCGTTACACTGGCAGTAGCAGCAGCAGTTGAGAAAAAGACTAATGGAAATGAAGTAAAGTAGTCATGTCCGATATTACTTCTATTTTACACGTCAATCAAATTAAAAAAGTGGTAGCTGTTATATGTACCACTGTACAAAGTGGATTGCCATAGCCTCCCTTGCTCGCGACTTGCGAGTTGGGTGAGTGCGTCAAGAAGCGGGTCGCTTCTCCAAAAGCTTTGGCTTTGATGGAGTACAAACAAGGATCGCTTATGCAGAGTGGAGACAAGTTGTCAAGTGAAGTTAGTCTCAACATTTTTATTGTCATGTCAGCAGCATTACAAAGGGGGAGGTATGCTCAGAATAAAAGGGCTCAACCACCAACCAACCAACAACAATAACGCAACAATGTCAAACTAATATCTATTGTCATTGTCATTGTCAACAAAGAAAATTGTTGTCAAAATGTTGACTGGACAGGGAGCTGCTTGCTGCTTGTAAGAGCCAGAGATGCCTCATTAAGTGACATCAATACTATTGTAGATTCACAACGGATTTTTTTTGTTGAAATGTAAATTTCATTTTTATTGAAAATGAAAAGTGTTTTATAACGAACAATTATTAAAAAGGGTGTTTTTATTCTAAGTGTGTCAAAAAGTTATCGAGAATGCAGAAGGAAAGGAAAAGTGCATTCCAGTAGTAGAAGCTTGAGCTGATAATCCAACCATAAAATGCTGAGAAAGTGGACCACTGAGCACTCTCCAGAATTAAAGATGAGTCAAGTCCGGGTAAATTAGAGAAATAATAACATTTTTCCTTGTTTTAGGCCACAAATTTTTCAAAGTGCTGGAGTCTCACCAGACTCTATAAGAGAGGCATGTTCATACCGCATTTATAACACTTTTTAATCAACGCAACTAGATGCAGCGTGTAGCGAGCACAGATCATTATCACATCACTCCCTATTTCTTTTTTCCCAATCTTCATCTCTTCAGTTGTTCATCATCATTAAACGAGCTGCAGATAGCTGCTAACAAGGCGAATATCAGAATATCAAACATCATCATCATATCTACGTATAGTAACTATCCATCTATAACAGCGAACCTGGTCATGGTCTAATGTAATCAGAGAGAAAAGGTATAAATATCAGAATGTAAAACTATCTTATTGTAAGTAATCCGTTGTGGAACCGTGTACATATGAAATTGCGTAATAGGCCGATTGTAAAGCCACTTAAGCGAATATTAAGAACAACACTTTAGTGTCATGTTTCATTTAATTTGTTGGTGTTGATGAGATCCTGGCTGCTACTCAAACTCAAAAGGGAGGATGAGGAGGTGGAGGCAGGAGGATTCCCCACTGATTGTTACTTAATGATGATGATGATGAGTGGTTTCCCTCTGCTCTTCCAGAAAGCAGCTAGACTCCAGTCATCATAAAAAAAATCATCACCATCACCATCTTTATACTTTATTTATGGACACGTTGTTATTTAACACCAGCGTATTATTCTTCTTGAAAAGTTTTGACTGATGAGCAGCGCCCTAAATACATAAATATCTAAATGAAAACGCGAGCGAACTGACTGGACCAGACTTGCGGTAAGCAATCAGGTAGCCTGCCCTCTGTCACCTTTTATTCCGTTTCACTTCATTTTTTTCCTTTACCTCACGTCAAATTTCACTCTCACTTCAAAAACGTTTTTTTCTTTCATTTTTTGTTTCATGTTATTATTTTTAATATGTGCAGACAGACACTGATAGGCCGCTAGTTAGTGTCAGAATGCATTTAAATTTGACACAGATCTGCTTCTTATTTTGGTCAGGTTAGGAAAATCAAATGAGTAATGAGCCGGATGATAGGATAAAGATTATCGCTGCAAGAATACCGGAAAGGTGAAATGAACAAGAGGAGGCCTGACTAAGAAAACTGAGACTTTTTGTTATATTGAAATGAAATGAAACGAAACCAAAAGCAAACCAATTTACTCTATCATTTCTTATCTCATCTCTCCTTTTAGTTTTGCTTACTTGGTCACTTGCTTGAAACATCGCCTCCTGTCTAATTCAATCGAGAAGGAAATCCAGTCTGTAAAATGATTTAATGCCCTTTCTCACTCCACTTGTTGATATGTGTAACATTATAATACCAAGTACAAAACGTAAATCAATTTACATCACATTACAAGCATAATCCTTAGTTAAGTACTCGGAGTCCTGTCCTCGTGTAAAGCCGTAACTCGTTCATCACCATCAACATCATTATCCACGTTATTTGCGTATGTAGCATTGCTTTCAGGCTGAGGCAAACGGACTCGCCTCCATGTACAAAAGTTATCAATGAATAAAAAATAAGTTGTAAAAAGTCGCTGCAAGAAAGTGCATCAGAATCAGATTCAGAACTCAGCCAGCAAAAACAGGCAGACTTGTCTTTTTCTCCGTTCTACTTTTATGCGGGTTCCTGGGAAGTGGTCACAGACCGCATTCCCTCTCACTTCTAATCATCATACCGGAATAAAATTCACTCTGCCCTATCACTATTCTGCTAAGAATTTATCCAGGAAGAAAGAGAAATGTTTTAACGGCTAGACTCATCCCACGCGGGGAAAACTACTCGGTAATTTAACCTTAAACGGCACTCGCATCTTCACTGTCTCTGACAACGCTGAGATGAAAATCTCAATTTTCTTCAGTCATCAGAGGTGGTGTGTGATGTGATGGATGATAATAAAAATGAGATGATTTAATGCATTGTAAACTGAAGTGTTAACCTAAACCCGTTACAAGTGACTTGATGTATTCATCTACCTCCACGATCATGATCATGTACATTGCTGATGCTGACTAATGCCAACATCAAATAAATGTGCATAACGATATTATTATTACCTAACCACTACTTAGCTACATACCAACATACATCTGTATATGAACAAGAATTTTTTTACACTTTTCAAAGAATAAAATGAGCTTTTTCTTACTTGCATTATCACACTGTGTCTTGTTTGTTTGTATTATAAAGCACTTTTGTAAGTAGCTATCGCACTTGGCCCAACCGAGTGTGAGCTGTCATTCTTGTCTCTGTTTACCATTAACTTTCAACTTTTTTTCCAGGCAATTGAATTTCCTTACTCGCAATTACAAATGCGAAATGCGAAATAAAATGTTATAATAATACGGATTATTTATTTATTTGTTTATTTATTTACACTACATTATATTTATTATTATTGCCTCTTTAGCTCGCTGTATGAGCGTGTCTTGTAATAATAATAGCCATGTAAAGTAAACAGTGTGTAACCTGAGAACTCTACGGCAACTAAGAACGGGAACGAAGAACGGCAAGCCGAGCAGTTTATTATTCTATTTAGAAAAAAAAACGATGAGCCGACAAGTTTTTGGGAATGGAGAAGAAGAGAGAAAAAACCTGCTTTCTTATGTGTGTGTGGCTGCTGGTGACTTGTTCAGCGTTCTCAATTCACTTCGGCTTGGACTTGATCACTTTTATTATTCATTTTCCTCTTCCATTTGCTATCTATAAGCATTGGATATTGGAGCTTCCATTTGGTCACACTGACTGACACAAGGTTCAAATACGTAGATTCATTTGGCTTCAATGCAATTCTCATTCTGGTTTAGCTCTACATATTCTGCGTACTGCTTAACCCCACTTTACCTAACTTGCTCAGAGCCAGGCCAGGAAAAATAATGTTTTTATCGCAAGAGTGGACTAAAACACCTTTCATGTCACAACTTTACACCATCAACAATCATCATCAGCGTCTTCATTTTCATCTCTTTCTCTCCTGAAACAAGAAAACTTGAATTGAATCCAGTGCACACAACACAACACAATACAAGATTATTATGATGTGTTCGAAAAAAATAGTGATGATGATGCACACAAAACATAACATAACAATTACATAACATGATGCATATTTATTGCATTAACATTACCCTTGTTTATGTAATAATAATATGGACACAATACATTAAATAAAACTCAACTAGTTACATAGTACAAAGGAGAGAGAGCTAAGTCATTTTAGGTATGTAAAAATGTCCACAATTCCATTTCCCACTCGTCGATAAAGAAAGAGACGGCAGCCGCTCCCAACAAGAAAAAGTCTCGCTTTCTTGTTGGCTCAATGAAAATGTTATAAAAGATCGAAAGTGAATGAGAGTGAGTTCGAGTGCCATAAGCTCTGCTAACGTCTATGCAATTCAACGGTGCAATTCACTTTCGTGGGGATATTTTATATGAATATGAAATGAACTGCGGTGAACCCAATTTTTCCACTAGGACTATGACTCTGTCTAACTCTTCATTTTGTGAATTAGCCTTTTCATTTTCCTCCCTCGCCAGCCTCATTCCGACTCAGAGCAAATTCATACAAATGGAACTAACTCTGACTCTTAAAAAACAGACATAAAATGACTTCATAAGTAAAAAAGAGTTGTCGTCGTCATTGGGGATGTGAATATTTTTCTTGAATGGGTCACCACACCCTGGATAAAGGTTTCATTTCGCTCGCTCTCTCGTTTTTTGGACTGATTTATCGACTCGATTTTTTCTTGCCCTGGCCCTGGCGGAACTCGGAACAGACAGACGATGAGAAAAGCAAAAGGGTAAGTAGAGGAAATGGTCACACTATAACAAAAATACTTAAGCTACATGAGAGGTGTGTTTTTGAGACACACAGCTAAAAGTGTTCCATAACTTGAAGAAATACGCGTGAATGGTATAGAAACACAGAAAGATAAGTTCATAACATAGCCTTAATTTCCTCTTGAGTCTTGTAAAGTGTTCCATCAAAGAAAAGAAAAACAATGGAGAAGAGGACAACAAGGACGAAACTCATTTAAATATGCACATTGGAGCAGAACGCAAAGTAAACGCAATGCAACGGTCGGTCGGCGTTGTCGGTCTTTGTCTTGTTTGTGTGTGACTCTGTTCACTCTGACTCTCCTCATCAATATAAATTACCAGGGTAATAATAATAATGATGAGCGTAATGAGAGCGTCACATCATCAGCACATCAGATAATAAAAACACACAAAGAAAATTTTGTTTTATTTAAATTAGAACAGCGTCAGCCTCTTCCTTTGCAATTCACGTAATCTACGTATGCACATACTTTAAGTTTTACGTTTACATTTTACGGGCGTCCTTCACTTTTTACTTTTCACAGAAAAAGATGACAGCAGTGTAATTTTCAAGGAGAATCAAGCACACCACAAACAAATATAATCGAATAAATTTCTCGTGTGCGTTACGTAAGTACTTTTTAACCAGTATGTTTACGTACTTTGTTTTATTTAGTTAACTTGGTCAGCCTACACTGTACGAGCTCAATTATTTTTATTTTTTAGAAATGCTCGAAAATTACCCTTAAACTGGCCACTTATCTCTTTTGTGTCTGACTCTAGTATTTCCATGTGTCACTCTTTTCCTGTTACACACAATGCACTAACGTAGCCTGATGATGATGTGATATGTTAAGCATGATGAATATAAATATGAATAAATATCCCTTCCGTTTCCATTTTTTCTTCTCCGGTCAGAATAAAAATTGAAACAAAAAAATCGTAATAAATAATAACAATGAAATGTTTCTCCGTAGTCGTGGTGTCATGCAATGCTCCTGTATCCTGAACTACATCGCCAAGTAAAATGAATGCGTTATTTACATATTCTATTGGATAGGATTGAGCTGGATTAATTTTTCGTTAACGGATTGTAATGTAATGCAATTCCACCTGCTGCTGACCCTTGGTCGTTGGTCTGAGTCTGACTTCTGTTACCAAATTATGAATATATTTTTTTACTTTCCTCTTTTCCATGAAAGACTCTGCTGGTTTGAAAAGGAAACCAGCAGAAAATAAGCCTGAATACCAAAGAAACTCACTTTTGGAACAATGTATAAAAATGTATTCAAATTGCATGTAAAATAGTTTGAAACGATCCAGGTAACTTTTTACTAGTTAGCAAGCTAACAGCCGCGTTGATCACTTCATCTCACATGCATAACATCACATGCCATGATCATGATGTAAACTCAGTTCAGGGTCCAGGACTGGATTAGCATGCAATCCTATGCAACATGGTTATCATGCTCTCCCTGTTCACCATTTTACTTATTACTGTGAGAAATGTGTCCATTAAGGGTCTATTGACACACTAAAGCGACACATTACCTCCTCGCTTTTATATTATTACTACAAGCAAGAATAAGTCGAAATGAAATTGATCCTGATGATGATGATGTTGAAAGACGAAAAAGGGCCTTTTTTCTTGTGACCTGTCTGACACACCGACCGGCTTTCTATTCTCCACTCTGGAATTACCTTGTTCAATGTTATTATTACATGGTTAATTTCCATTCGAATGAATGTTTGGATTGGATTGTTGCGCTGGAGTGGTCACAGTCACATCGACGGAGTGAAACTACCCATTAAAAGTATACACAGTAGTTAATAGTTAAGTTGACTCAATTAAAGTGGAGGAGAATGAAACGGAGAGGTGAGTCTGAACAAAGGCTGATTCTCATCGGATAGATTGAAGTGTCCCAGAAAATGACCAATCCCAAGAATAAAGAAACATTTATTTTTTCTCTGTGTTCCTCCCGTAATTTTATTTTATTGTATTTTAGTTCAGTTTCGGTGTGTTATCTCAAGAAATCATCTTGATGATCTCCAAATCCACTCTTCTCTTCACCGTCGGTTTTTCCTGCCAACAATAAGAGAAGGACTTGATAATAAAGGGCGCTTTGTATTTCGAGAGACAGTCACTCACCCTTAGCCAGAGTCGTGAATCTGAATACGAGATCGTTGTCTGTCGGGTGAAAAGTCAAACCTAAAGTGTTTTAATTATTACCATTTTTATTTACCTGTTTCAAGTAGGGAAACATTGTTTCAAAATTGATGATCATGATGATGATGACAATGATCAGGGCGAAGGGAAAAAGACATGTAAAGTGTTACCATTATTCTGAGCGAGTGGAGCGAATAAAAAAAGAAACAAGTGCCGCACACGCAACAACATAAACGCAACCTTTCCCAAGTGCTGCCCTTGTCCAAAGAATGTAATGTGCAAGCAACTCACTCTCACCTCTCTCATTGGTTAACCATTTTTAAGGCGTTATATTTTTATTTTACCCATTATAATTGTAATGAAAAAATATATAAATAAAGCGAGTCTAATAAAAATGCAAATCAACTCATTTGACGAGCTTGATGTTAAAAAAAGGAGGATTTTTTTTCTCGAGCAACTGAACGCTTTAATATAAAGTTTTGGTGGATGTAAATGTTTCAAGCAGAAGCAAGCGCGGTCTTGTGTTTGTCTTGTGTGAGGCTATGTATTTTACGACACAGCAATTAGCCATCTCTAGAAACTATCTCTCATTCCTTTCACAACATCTCATTTCCATTTTTTTCTTTCCGCTCCTTTTCTTTCTATTTTCAGTCAAAATCAATTATATTTCCATTAGCCAACCCCAAACACCGAAAGGAGAGCTTCGCTTTTAATAAAGTAGATTTTTGTGTTTTATTCTAATTTTGTGTCAACTTTTTCCCTGAAAATTTAATGCGACTAAAAAGAGACGATGAACACCTTTAAAAATCCAAACTGCCTTTTGAGTAACACACATAAATCCAAATCCAATTATCCATTTTCAGCATTACATAATAATAATAATTTTGATGGGGCTTTTCCTTTCCATTTATTTTTTTATGCTCAATGTCGATATCTGTCGCACATCCAAATCTAAATCTCAGCTTGAATAAACCGTGAAGCCATTAAATTTGCTTCTCCTCTAAATATTATTAGTTAATCAGATAATAATAAGTGATTGAACTGGGAATTGCTTTTGAATCGGTGTAAACGTAATAGAAATAATATTTATTGGGCAGAGCAGTATATTATTACCACTACCGCAATGCAACAAAGATAACAATAATAATAACAACAATGTTACGACAATTCTCTACTGCGTTTCAGGACTGACTAGCTTTGGCTTTGAAATGGATCCAGAGTGTTTCTTTGAACCTGCTTTTCCTTGATTTTCAATGGATACTTTATGGTTATTGCGGACAGGTGAAACAAAAAAATAAAGAGCCGATTCTCTCTTGCATTGTCTTTTTCTGTGAGCTACTTTTTTTATCTGTCGACTCCTCAAGAGAAACTCACAATTTTTTATTTATACTTTTCATTTTATTTTATCATTGTTTGCTCTTTTCCCCTTCCCCATCCCAAACTCCCAATCCATTTACTACTTTATGAGCCTGCTCTGTTTTGCCGAGAGTGATCACGATAAAGTTGACTATTTGATGCAGGCAGATACAGATCCCTGTGACTCTGAGCGTATGCAGCTTGTCTTGGTTATTGGTAAGGACTCGACTCGAGAAATCTTTTTTATCTCCACTTTGCACCTACACATAATGCAAGCATTAATGCCGAGTTAAGTGGTCAACGACAACGACTCACTCATGGTGACTGACTTGACCCTATCTTATTTGTTTGTGTCCGTCCGATATGCACGCTGATAGTTTTGCATGAATGTCTGCTTGCGCAATAAATATCAAGAAAACACATGGTCACAGTCATGATAATTAATTTTTTCACCAAGTCAACAGCCAACTGAAAGTCAACCTATCAAACTCACCTGCTACACATTGAACGAGTTGAATGCATAAGAAAACGGAGCGGAGCCAACATTTTTTATATTATATGTTAATACGTAGTTTGGAGTGAGTTTGAACGAATTGACTTGTCTATCCAAATCGCCTTTTCCTTCATCTTGGCATCTTTCGCACAAGAAAAAAACAATTCATGCGAAAGGGACAAATGTGCTTTTTGCCTTTTTCTGTCATCATGTCATTCTTTTCCTTCACAACAAATGAAAAGATTCCTGGTTGCAAATTGACGTTTCCCTTTAATAACATCAATAAATGCGTAAGCATTGAAATTTTCCATGTGTCTCTATTCACAACGAAGTAAGTTGTATGTAGCCACAATGTTAATACTCATTGACACGGCATCTCCGATCTGACAAAAAATTCAGCTAAAGCTAATGCACGTTAGTACCTCAAGTGTTCAATAAATATTCTTGTTTAACTGTCCACTGGTAAAAAGGAGAGAGATAAAACGGTCATAAAAATAAAAGTGGGATATTTTACTTACTTACTTCTCAATGCTTTCTTTCTTTCCCATGTCTTTCAATTGAATTCGTTCGTTTTCCGTTTTTATTGAATTATATTTTTACCTTTTGCTCCGCGATAATGATAATCAGCAAGCTAATGTAAAGTAGTTTTCGAGAATGCTTGTTTATAACAGTTTATATTTGAAGGGGGCAAGAAGAGCAAGAATTGGACGTCACGATCAGCATATTATCAGAATCACAATAAAAAATAATATAGTCATAATGGGCAGACCAGATAGAGATACATACTAATTGTCAGCAGCGTATTTATTGCACCTCACAGAGCATCGTCGTCATAACACCAGATATTTAAGTGCAATGAGCAAAATGTAGATCCTTTTTTGTGACTTGTAGCAACTAATAGGAAAACGTTTGCAACAAGCACGAAAAACAAGAAAAAGAGCTCTTGCTCATGTTGCGAGTTTGTCTGCCTCCATTTTATTTTATACTCTGACCACAGGTTTTACATGAGCAAGGGAACGGTTAAAAAAACTTTTTTTTATTCCTTTTCCCAGTTTCACTGAGCGAGTGAGTGAATGACTTGACTGAGTGGATTACGTTGATTACGATAAGTCCATAATACTTAATAATGATGATGTTATGGACACATAAGATACATACATGCAACAAACACACACGGCAATTTAATTCAATTCGCTCACTCCGACTCTGCTTTGTTCTAATCTCGTTCCTTGAGTTACATAAAAGCATTGGTGTGCATGAACTGAATTTAATTTTAGATAAAAGCTCAATAAATAAAAAAGAGTTGTTTTCAGCGGAGACGAGAGTGTAAATAAAAACCACTTTTCCAAAAAAAAATTATACACATCTATTATATAGCAATATAAAATACAAAACTAAAAATGAACATGGAACAAAATTGATAGCTGAAAATACACCGAGAGAGTATAAAATAAAGTAAAGTAAAACAGAGAAAGAGACTACATTAAAAATCGATCAGGGACTGATTTTAAAATGTCTGAGAGAAATAAATGCACAGAGGATGTTTTCTTTATTCAAATCGAAACGACCTTAGCGAAAAGAAAAAGGCGTAGCCGAAACGGATCATCGCTCTATTTTTTCTGTCCTCATCGCATCATTACAAAAAGTAACTGTGTCCACATTTGTGACCACAGTAAAAGCAATCACCACCAGCCGCACCACATTACCATTAAGTAGATTCGATGACTTTTTTAAAAAGTGTGTGTGTCCATCGTGAATGGTGATATGATGATGATCATGACTGGAAATGTAATTGTAATGATGAGAGGTGGACGTGGACCACCGCTCACACATCGCGTCACAAGTAAGTTTCACTTTACATTAAATAAGAAAAGAATTGTTTTTTACCTTCTGAGATGAGCCGTTCGCGGATCTCCCAGGCGAAAATGGTCGGATTCTCCCTTTTGTACTGTTCGATTTTGGCGACGACAGTTGGAGTGGCCACCTTGGGCTTGCTACCCCCAATTATCCCAGGTGGTCTCAGTGATCCTGCTCCGAAATCGAAAGGGGCAAAAGAAACACAAAAACCAAGTCAGCATTTTTACTGTTCTTCAAGTTTAACAGATTCTTAAAATTCTAACTTACAACTAGTAAAAATAATAAAATGCTGCTTTATTATGAAACAAAGTATAATTTTTTTGCACAGGAGAAATTTTTATGGCGTAATTTTGGAAACAATGTATGTATCCAAAACACAGTATTGCTCCAGCGAAAACCACATAAATTTTTTTTTTCGCCGACAATAATATTTTAAAGAAAGAAGCTTAACTCCTTAAACGGTATTTGATTCCATTTTACGATCGTCTCCCTCTCCACGAAATTGCTTATGAAAAATTAAGCGCTTCTCAGAAAATTATTACATTGTCAATTTCGCAAATAAAAAGCGTCTTGTTTCCTCTTATGAACAACATCCACCTTTTACGATCTAATAATTGACTCTTTAAAAGTAAAGCCGATGTTCAAAGAAGAAACAAAGCAATCCCCAGACACGAAAGTATGGACTGAAGGAACGGACGCACAGTTAGAATCCAATGTGGTCACTAATAAACATGGCCTTAAAGGATGCATCTGTTGCTTCAAAGACATGACATGAGACGGATAATTTCATATTTTTAAGGGAAGGAATTAACGTGAAATGCGAAAAGCAGGGAAATGGATTACAACGCACGAACTACCCAATGATATGATAAAACAAATTGCAACTTTTCCGCGTTTCTCCTATTTTTCACTAGTCTAGGCAATTTCGTTCTCTGTTTGCAGTAGGGAATGGAATTCCGTCATGAATATGCTTATCGCCATTAACAATTATCATCATGAGTAATTAACCTTCTCGTCTATTTTCTTGACCACACTACTCAATCGAGCATTAAGCAAAGCTTTTAATCCACTTCATCATAACGCTGTCTCTAATTAATATCTCTAAAAAATTTGCCTTTTTTTGAAGAAAAAAGTTAGCCATGCATGTGCAGCCAGTACACAGGCAGAGTAGAGATAATCTGTAAATGGTCTTCGACATGTGCATCAAAGTTGAATGCATGCGTCCAGTTAAGTAAGAAGCTGGGCTTGGGGCTTAGTTGCAGAATGAATTACTTTTCCTATGCGCCGCCGACTTGCCGATAACACAAATTGCGGAGAAGAGGTGGAGGTGAGGTGAAGACTGGGAACACGTTAATCCTGAGCATAGCATCATGCACGACTGAGCAACAAAGTAGCCACACAGATCGCAGAGCAGCAGGTTGATTGTCGACCATCATCATAATAATCATGATGAGCAGCGAGCAACATGCATTCTACTACATTTTCATTCATCTTCTCCATTCAATCTTTTCAGCCAATAGAGCTTTTGTGCAAAAAATTTATTGAATATTTCAAATCAAATATTTCAGGACAGCAGAGTGAAATACATAAATACAATACAAGGAAATTAATTAATCATTGCAATCATTTGAAGACGAGTTGGCTGAGTCGCTCATTCATATGGCATGTTAATAAGATTTATTTATTGAGTCTCTTTTCCTCCTGCGGTTTATCAATTGACACGCAAGGCGCCCAAACACGGATTTTTACATTTTGATGGCAGTGTTAATCGAATGGAAGGAGAGATTATAATAGTCAAATAGAAAAAACGGTATCAATATTTTCGGAGACAGGTAAATATTTTTTTACGTTGGTTGGATGGAAGCGGATGATTACTATGATTAGCATTTATCATTATTACACTTGTTGATTTGTGTGTGGTAAGGTAAAGTTAGGGAGGCAAGGTCTCTTTTCAAATTTAATTTGGGTACGCTGCAATTTCGCAATTTATTGAAGTATTCACTCACTCATAATATTCTGTTCGGTACAGTCTGTAACCACAAGCAAAGTTGAATGCTAAGCTTTTAACCTGGGAAACGATTCTGTTACAGACGATGATGATGCCGATGAAAATGATATTGTGGTCAGCTAAATAAACTCGAGAACTCCATTCAATCAAAGCAAACAAACCAAAAAACAAATCAACGAAGCGTGCACTTTGCATAAACGGAGCTACTAAATAACACAAGTAGGAGAGAAAGGTAAATAAAATAGAATATTTATTTTTAAAAACTAGTTTCTTCAAGTCAGTTGCATTGCAGTAATGCTGCAGCAGAAGAGCATTCTCCCAAGCTCAACAAACCACAAAGAAATTACTCTTCTTACCACCGAAGATAAATTTATTTTTATAGCAGTGTTACATAAAAATGGAGATGATCATCATGATCACAATCATGAATCATCACGATGATAACCATTGCATTGCTAAAGTCTCAGATTCTCCTTTCTTTCTGCATTATGAATTTCCTTTCTTTTCCTTCCCATTTTTTCACAGTCTGCGCGTATTTATTTATTCACTTTTTTCGCATTTGCTTACTTTGGATTAAAATCTCGAAATATCTCGTGTCATCTCAAAAAAATAAATAAAAGGTACATATTCATAGGATGTACCGTTGCGCCGTTGTTTTGTTTAGGTAAGGTAAATAGAGTAGCGTCAACTAACTGTGTGACTGTCAACCATCATGGGACACGAATGACAAGATGAACGAGATGTGATAGGAAATTTTTTCTCTTGTGTTAACACCTCCGTAACCAAAAAACTGTAAAAACATTGTTGCACTGTAATGTTGAAAACAAAAACAAAGCGATAATAATCTACGAGTCAGTTGCTTTTGCTGCGCTGTGCCAGTTATTTAGTATAATTACTTATGCAAAAACTGCCATTATTGTATCATTATTTTACTACCTACTTACTCACACTAAGTGAGCAAGCGCAAATTTGGTATGAACTCGTCACAATTAATTTTCACTTAACTCAGGGAAAAGAGTTGCTTATTTAAAACACACACAATGGAAAACGACCACCAACGAATCTCTGCGTTTTACTGATTTTTAATAACCTTAATAACAAACCATGCACCTTAATTAAGCACACTTTAATTATTAATAAGGAAAAAATGAACTTGGGAAAAATTTCATCTGCCACTACGCACATTATAAGCCATGCGACTGCGACACGCTACCTATAGCTTTACATTATCATGTGTCGATAATGAATGATGTCCGTCTTGAAAAATTCCACACAGTTTGATGAAATTGACACGTTGCGATTTTTATTTGGTCCTATTATTCACCGTTTTCGTGCTACCTTCAACTGAACCAGTGCAATGGTGGTAATTATAATTATCACAATGGCAGGGTGGCATTTAACATCTCTCAATTCTACGTTATTATCAGAATCAGAAAAAACCAGTAACCAGTGGCAGTGATGTGATACCAGACCGTGGCCTCTCATCCATGCATGCCAATGTCATGGACCAGACCTGACTTCAGTTTCAGTTTGTCAGTTTGTGTCATCATAAGAAGGCGCACTTCTCAGGTTTAGTGAATTAAATGATGCATGCCTTGCCTACTTAAACTGAAACATCGCATTTCAGTAAGTGGAGACAGACGACAAAAATCTTTTCATCCATGACAATGTTAGCGGATTAAAATGGGAAAACGTGGTAAATCTCATTATCCATTTACACATACTTCGTTCCAATCAAGTGCGCTCGGGTGTAAAAAGCGACCATCGAGATTCGAGACTTGTGCCGGCATGCTGCATTACATTACATTATTGTCTTTTCACCATCATCCATTTAAAATCCATCTATTCAAGCGTGACTCTTTATTCGTCTGCAGGAAGCCGCTTTATGAGGCGAAGGAAAAATCTCGTCGAATTAAGCTTTAAAAATTCTTCAGCCAGTCAGAGGCATACCACCACCACCGGCATCAAAGCGTCGGCGTCACATTAAAAATTTGTATAATGCGCTGCTAACTGCTAACTGTCAACAAAGAGCGTGCTTTTTATGATAATGTGGCCACATCTCTTCATAACATATTAACAAGGCCGAAGTAAAGATGATGAATGACCGTGTGATTATCACGATGATGATCATTCAGGATGAAGTCTTACAATTCAACAGGTTTTTTGTCTCCGAATCTTTTTCGGAAGCGTTAGAGTGGTGATGATGCCGGTGCGCCGCCAAAAACATTTTTTATGCCACTGTTTTTCTTTCCTATTTTCTAAGTGGACGGAAATATTTTCCTGGTAATTTACCTTTTGTGTGTGTGCTATTCATTTAGCAACAATATGTAAGTAATCGTAATCACCATGAAACATTACCACCGGCACTTTTGACAATTATTAGTACAACTTTACGCTCATTGCAGTGTACACTCAGCTCATCTTCAGGTTTTAATGCACCACTTTGGAATGCTATTTGGAGAAAGACACACAAAATGAATCAGGTCAGAATTGAATAAGCAAATGTTGAATCGTGTTAAATGGCTCGTTTAAATATATTACATTCCTATTCTCGATGAATGCAGCCACTTTTTCACCGGCTTTGGCTCGCCTCATCAACTATTATTATTTATTTATTATGGTTATGATGGCCACACTGAGATGCGTCTTTGGCGGTCTCTGCCGCACACTACGTCAAGGAACAAGTCCATTTTTAAAATACAACGAAACAATTTCGCCTGTCCTCTCTCAAATAAATGACATGAATACTTTCTTTTATCTCGGTTTTATAATAACACTAATTAAATTAATTGCTATCACGATAGATTCTCATAGGATATTCTAATTTAATTACAAATTAACTACTCATTTTTGCAAACTAAGATCGTTTGTCTTAATGGGAAATTAAAAATTAATATTAGCCACTAATATACAATAAAAAATATTCCATGGGGCCAGTCAGAGTGAGTGAAAGAAGGGCTTTAGGCAAGAAACTCGAAATTCGAACGATGCTGCTCAAAACGATAAATGAAGGAAGGTGTAGCTTGACTCTTTGGTGGTTTCTGAAAAATGGGTAGGTTTCATAGTTTCATTCACTAAGGTGAAATAAATGTACATTGTGCACCACCATGGAAATAAGAGCTTGATGATTATGTCTGTTTGATTTTATTTAATGGATGTTTGGCCCTCCTCCCTCCAACCTCCTTTATAACCTTTTCCATTTTCTGTCTTGCTCTTTCCTTTCTTTCCTCCTTTTCCTCTCCCGCTGGTGCCTTTTTCTACCTTTTTTGTAATAGAATACTTAATGGATCATGATGGCTGATTAGTGATAAGGTGGACACATTACCCCGGTAATTAACACCGGCTCATCGTCTCATCTTCACCAAGCCACATTATTATCACTACAGTGGAACGTTTGTAGCTATTAGAAGATTTTTACTTAAAATCCACTGCTCCGGCGCAAAAATAGGAGTAATAGAGAAGAGGAAGACATTTTCTTTTAGAATGATGTTACATCATCATGGATTTTGTTGCACTACACAAACTGCAGTCACTTCGAATCTTCTTTGAGCACACAGACAAGTAAATTGACTGAAATAAAATAAAATAAGGAACACGCCAAGATTTCCATTTAATTTCATTTCAACACTTTTTCAACTCTCGTCTACTTTTTTTACCTGTTTCTTATTTTGCCAGAAGGCAACAAGCAAAAAGCAAACAGACACAACAAAGGCAATGAGCAAGTCAGGCTTTTCGTGTTTTTCTCTTCACATCTCTCAATTTCGATTCAACTCAACCTGAAAAACTACCTCCTATTTTTATAACTTCATCTTATTTTCAACCTTTTCATCCCAATCCCTCTTTTCCTTTTCCCAAATGGGCAATTAATTAATTAAGAAAAAAATATTGCGTTTCACTGAAACACATACCCACATTTAAATCTGGACTTGACTTGCAACGAATTTAATTGCACTCATTAAATTACCACAACACTGCTTGCACACAATATGCAAATGAAATTCGTACGGAATCAGTGTTGGGAAATTGTGCCAAAAATATCAAATATCAAACTTAGATGGAATGAATATGATTTAAATAAAATTTCTGGCCATGATAAGTATAAAATGTAGAAAGTAGAAATGTGTCCACTTTTGATAAAGTGTCTCTGTCAGCACACCAATAAAAGTCCATTTTTCACCCTTTTAATGTTTCGAAGGTTTCCCAACAGAAATTAAAGTGTTTTCCGCGGCATGTTTCTCATCATCGCTAACTTCTCATATTATACTTCAGGTAATTATTGTTATCATCATCGCCGAGGTAGGTAATATTTCACATGATTACCGCCACCGCTTCCACTACTGCTGCTGCACTGTCAAGAGCTTTTTATATCTAAGCGAAGTCACAAACTTCCATTTTATTTTTAAGCAGTTCTACAAACTAAACATTGTAACAAGTAATCACGATGCTGATGACTGCTGCAATAATTACATTTATGACGAACAATACTCACAGGCAGAAAAAAAATTCTGGTTCATTGTGTGTGGCATGGCTCAAGTCTCTTGTTCTTCGCTACTAATACTAAACGTAATAACGATTTTTGTCGGAGGAAGTTCGTTCCGCTCCTTCACCGTTCGTTTCGTTACTTACCCTCTTCACTCTTCTTCATTTCATTTCACAGAATATGAAGCAGGAGCAACAAAGTAAATTATGTATTTTTACGAGGATTTACCTAATTACACGTGTCAATAATATTTTTAAGGAGAAGAGGGAGAAGTAACAGCAACATCAGCCAACACAAGGTAAAGAGGCAAGGGCAACAGCAGAAAAAAGTAACATTTAAAAAATCTACAAAGATAATAATGTCTTGTTAATTTTCGTCTTCCTCCTTGAAAAACTCCCTCAAGCCGCTATTTATTTTCTTCTACTCCTTTTATAAGCTGCAACAAAAAATGTAATCACTTCAGCAGGGAGACATTGTGTAATTGTGGTGCAAATACACTTATTAAAAACAATAATGACACGCCACCGACCACGAAATTCAACTCGATTTAAGTTTCCTTCTAAAAAAAATCTCCATTTTCCTTTCACAGTAATTTGCAAACAAAACATCCTTATCGTAGTAGTATCATACCGAGGGAAAAGCTCGAAACTTGATAATCTCCAGATGGAAATCATATCGATAAGAAGCTAAAAGTAGAAAAGTCAACATTTTCATTTCATATGGTGGTAGTTCGTGGCGGCGAGGAGCTTTGCTTCTTTTACATTGTTTTGCACCTGCCAATTTAATTTCCAGTTAATTACATATCTTAGTTGTAAATACGTTTCTTTCTTCGTCAGTGAAGAGGTTGGTTGACACATGCTCGCTTTGTGTGAGCGGGGCGAGTTCGAAGCGGTGAAAATGAGATGAGAACGGTGTGAATCGTTAAGATCAACACTGTCTCTCTCTCTCTTTGGATTATCTCTACTTTATTTTTTAAATTTATTATTTGCTAATGCTGGAGTGCTGATGAGAATGATAACGTTTATGAAATACTACTACAACGCTTTGTCTTGTCTTTCGTCGGCATATCAACAAGGAGGTGTTTTCAGTTTTTACTATTCCTCGAAAGAAACCATTAAAAAATGATGCGTTGATGTAAATCATTTTTATACCAATGTTTCAATGTTACAGGAAAGCGGTAGCTTGGAATAAAAATTATTATGATAAATCTGATGCTATATGAATTATTGACCTCTAGCCTCGAATATTCATTTTTAACGATAAAAGCGAATCCTTGTCTAAAAATATAACGATAAGATCAAAGATCTCAAAGGATAAAGTTGTGAATTGTGTCAACATCCAAAATATAAGAAGCTTCCATGTACTATTCTGTTCTGTTCATCAATGTGCCAAAAGTGAAATTCATATTTTACGAGCACATTACATTGCAAACATCGCCAAACTTCTCCAGCTACAACTTTGCAACTCATAAAAAAATCTTTACAACAATGCGTACATTTTTTTTCCTGAAACAAAGTTGCAACAATAACAATAATCGGAAGCAACTTCTTTTTAAAAACTCTTTTCCTTCATAAAGCCTGCTCTTCACAATTTTTATTTTTACTGCCGTTTTTTAAAACGTGAGAAATATAAAATAGATACATAAGGTAATATAACAAAGAATGCTAAAATCTTGCTGAAAACCACGAACACATTAGAAACAATGTTTCTGCCCTTAAATCTCATTTCATTTTTTTTACTATTGAGCATAGTATAACAGAATGTCACGACAAGAACAAAGAAACGGACTGTTACAGAAATAATAAAAAAGTAACATATTATAACGATTTTTATTGGTTTGGTACACTCTCCATTCCTTACAACCTAAAGTCACTTGTTCAAAAACTGAAAGAAAATGTTATACCTATAGATGAGAATTATTTCGATCGTCTGCCCCTGTACAGACTGTTGCAACTAAAAGTATGAAAGCGTTGATGAGTGAGACATGCAGACGGAGCAGCAGCTTCTGACTGAACAGAGAAGCAAACCTAAGCAACATAACATAACAGCGGCAAGAAATAATGATTTTGCTAATTACAGGGTTACACACACTCACAAAACTTTGTTTGCTCACTCATTCGTTTCTACTTCTCTCCGCGATGAGAATCCGCTCTTTTAACCTTTTTTATTAGGTATTTTCTTCACTAGGTAAAAACAAACTTTTCAGTCCGAACTGAGCTAACCAAAGCAAACCTAAGAAACTACTTTACTTTAAAATACTTGTTGCTGGAGATATTATACATCTTATACTTAAATAAGCTCGGTAATTATATTTTTTACAAAAAATTAGCCCAGTCGTAAAAAGCATCTTCTGTAAAAAGGGTAGCTTTTGCGTATCTCATCGCATCTCATAAAGTTCACCTTTTTGCAGCAAACATTTTGTGACCAAATAACTCTTTTGTTGCTAAAAAGTCATAAAAATGTGTGTCAGTGTGAGTGAACAGAGAAACATGTAAAATGTTAAAATGTACATTTCCATGAAAACGACCACAAATTTAATGATGGCGTTCGAATACATTGTATTCGCTTCGCACTTGCAACATTTCTTCTGCTTATCGTCATCATCAGTCAACAGGTATAGGCTAAGTAGACGCAAGCTTGGGACAAGACCTGAGGTTAAAGTGGAACCAAAACCGAGAATCTCATGTACAGACGTAAAATAGAATGTGTCGTCATGCTCATTTTCAACTCATTTTCACATGCTAAAAACCAGTCAGTCGGAGTTTTTCTCATTCCATGTACAAAATAGCATATTATTAGTTTCTTCTTTTTCTTCATCCCTCCACCATATTTTTTGTGCTAGTCTTCTGCGTAACATGTAACGCGTACCACTTAAGCAACGAAAACGCTCTCGCCTCGTTTCATTTCATTTCATTATGTAAAATAACCGAGTACACTTTGTTAATAGCGGCTGGCGACATGAAGGCGAGTGAGCGAGCTGAGGTCAGTTGACCCGGCTTTTTCTAGCTTTACTTGAACAAATGCAAAATGTACATTTACATTAATACACTTTAGAGTCTCAACATGCCGTTTTATTCCTTTTTCCAAAAAATTGAAAATTCATATTCATGAGCAACAGCATATTTAGTATTAAATATAAGGGAAAAGCGAGATGATTATTATGCACTCTGAAATGCTAATCCCACTTTTCATTTCTCACCAGATCCCTATTATTTTTCGGTAAAATGTCTAAAATGAGGTAAACGAAACAAGACAAAAAAATGTTTCCCTGCAAATTACACATTTTACCCATGACTTTTGAGGGCGGGCCAGACAAATCTACAAGAAGGAAAAGAAAGGGACCTTTGAGACAGGCCGAGCAGAAGCTGACTTTGTGAAGCAGGTAGCAAAAAAATATTCACTGGAAAATACATTGTTGCAGAGAACATGTAAAGAAATGAAAATGAGATCGTTTTATGACCACATTACATGAATTCAGACAGTGCTTTACTTCACTTTAGAGAAGGTTAATTTTGTAGATTTAATGCGGCGATTCTTTCGTGGCGATAATGATGCTGGTAATAATAATGAGGGATTGGTAAAAGCAAGAGCAACATCAAGAAAACAACAACAGGCGAGTGAAATGCATGTCAAACATTTGCGAAAACAGTGTACCGGTAATTAAGCCGGGATCGTTTATTATTTAAATATGCAGAGTAGTAATGTCCTGTTAAATATTTGTAATAATGTGTGATGTTTATGCTTTTGTACCGTTCATGCTGATGATAATGAACAATTACCATGAAGATGAGGAACGATAATGCAATTCTCTTTCGTCTCATCTCATCATTGCGATTCTTGTATTTGCGTGTGAAGACAAACGGACGCGACTGGGACATCACCTCGCATTACCAACATTTTTCCTTTGAACCTATCTGAGCTTAATTTTTGCATGTGTGCAAAAAACTGAAATGCAATGAACAAAGTTAACACGGGAATTAAAAAGGTACCTAATTTGGCGCATTAATAAATATTATAGAAGGCTGGGGATCATGAGGTGATAGCGAACCGACTGACTCTGACCATCTCAACAAAAACAAAGTGCTGGTCAACTGTTAAGAAATTCTGCGGCGGCGGTTTCGCACTCGCAGTGGCGACCAGAGCAGAGCAAAACAGGAAAAAGCTTGATTGCATCCATCCATCCAACTTCTGACGATGATTAGTTGGAAAAGCGGTTCAACATGACGATGATGCATAATCTCTCTTCGTCTCTTCTCAACTTCGTCGTCCTCTACTTTTTCTCTTCTGAGAGAGATGAGCAAAGCAACCGCGACGAAAAACATTCACCACTCCATACATTATCATTATGAATGAATTATTATTGTAAGTTTGAAAGAAGAGTCGAGAAAGAGACACGGCAATTTCGTGTTTGTTGTGTGCGATTTTAGCTGGAATTTTAATTTAAGCCTTGGTTCGTTCATTATATTTATATTTATACATACTTCATTATTTTTTATTTCTTCTAAACGAGCACAGTACCAGTCAGGTATGAAAAAAACGAGTTGCAAAAAATTCTCGCTTTTTACCTACTTTGCATATTGCATGCAAATGCTGATGTTCATAATTCTTGCTTTTAAGGTTATTTATACCAAAAGTACATATTGACTCAATTAATGTATGTAAATGGTTCAGTGGTAAATGGTGAATTTTAAGCAGAGTGCATAAATAACTGGAGCTTGAGTGAACCGAACAGCCATTAAGAGATGTGGACAGGTCGGACACGAAAAGGGACTTTTAAAATTTTCAATCTAGAGTAAATTAACATCCCCAAATGGAACAGCGCGTTTATATATGTATTTATTTATTTTTGGAATCAACTTCGTTTTTTTATCCTTGCCTAATTTCATAAAGATTTGTCTTGTTCTTTCGTCAGTTTGTCACTTGAGATTTGTTTTGAGATTCCCGTTCTTCTTAGTAAAGGAAAAAAATTCTGACCAACGTCTTTCTTTACAGGTTAAGCTTCCACCGAAAAAAGTTCGTCTCATGCTCCTGTTCACCTGAGCCATTTGTCATTTTGGCAGGGAACATGAGGCAGAAGGCCGAGTCTCGCACTTCACTTTGCTTGCGCTGTGCCTCACTCAAACTTCAACCTCTTCGTCTCTTCTACGAAAAAGCCGACTTTTTTTAGAAGCTTTGTAATTCCTCTATTTGTAATAATATTAAGGATTACAAGTTTTTCGCCGTCTTCTTCAAAGCCTAATATTTGTCTAGATTACATTCACTCGCCTCCTCCTCTGCCTCTCCTCCTTCCTTCACCTCATCTCAGTCTTTTCAATTTCCACTCTTTCTCTTTACTACTAAAAAGTAAAGTCGTACCGCCGCCGGTCCACTCATTCCTCTCGCCTCTCTTTTTACCTGACTGCTTGCTTCTAATTCGTACAACTCACAACTAATTTGTTATTACATGTGTACAATTTCTCGAGTATAAAAATCGAATGTGACCAAGGAAGTTTTTTGTTTGCCTTCACCGTCAAGAATAACAGGGTGTGGGTCACTTGATTATGACCACTTTATTCCTCCACATTAAATAGATACATGCATCAAGAATGACTGACTCCAAAATGCCGCCCTTTCCATACACTCGAGAACACTTTTACAACTCAAGAGAAAAAATCTCAAAACTCAGCTTCAATTGAACAACAGTCAGTAATTTGAGAGTGCAAAAATGAATGAAAATGCGAGATATTAAAAAGTACGTGAGCGACTTGCTTGACTCAATAAAAATTGATTATTGGAGGTTATGCCGAATGAGTCCGGGGAATGTCATTAAGTAATGCATGCACCTAATAATTTTTACCTCTTTCGCTCTTCACCTGTCTCACATCAATGCACTGAGCAGTCACCAGTAGCAAAGTCAAGTGCAACAAAAATTCTATCATCTCATCATATCATTACTTATCAATCATTTTTTCTCTCTTAGTCCAAACGCAACATTCCTTCACAATCGTTGAAGTACCAGAAGAGGTCCTGCCTCATGACGTCTTACGTATTACTATGATTTTATACGGGTTTAGCAAGTATGTAGCAAAGTAGCAACCGCCGCAACAGCAGCATGGAATTTCCATTACGCTCTGATTATCTCCTCGTGATGACGAAGATGAAGATAGGCAACAAGAAGGAGGCAGGAATTCCTCGTGGTGAATGAGTTTTGTGAGCATGCATTGATTAAAGGGTGAAAATCACCGAAAAAAATTAAAACGAAGCAAATGAAATCAAATCAAGGATTTCAAAGTACATCGTGATGATGCTGCTGACAAAACATAACGCTTAAAACAATGCGCTCTGGCAATTATTGTTTTTTGACTTTCAGCTCTTCATTTCACTGGTCATTAACACTGCATAAGAATTTGGCTCGAAAAAAATTAAAACTTTTATTCTGCAATGAAGATCAAGCTGATGATAGCAAAGATAAACCAGGCGTTGATAACCGTTAATAATAAAATAAATGGAACGCAGCATTCAGTTTATGATGAAGCGGCTTTTAGCCCAGTTAAGAGCGAGCGATGAGTGTCCAAAAATCACCTGAACGCAAGCAACCCAAGTGTCATCTTGCTTCATTTTTTGTTGTCACCCATTAAATAATTTCATTCCGAATTCTGACCACATCGGCGACAATGAGGACGTTCCCATTTTTACACACTGCCTTGAAACTGAAGCCGTTTATTTGACTTGCTTACCAAAATAATATCCTTTTTATTATTAAGCACCATCAAACTGACATAAGTAAACTACTTAACCGAAGCACAGTTCAGAGCAAGTGTAGCAAAGGCACAGGGAAAAAAGTGGAGTAATAAAAAATAAGTTATCAGATCGCTCTTTTATCGCCTTTTAAATAAGAATAAAAAGACAGGCGGGTCATAAAACATAAGGACATCTACTTTTCAATGCTCAGCCACTTTTCTCAACATCATCTTAATCCAGAGTCACAGTCGAACGACGATGTGAGTAAAGGACCTTCCTTCATTTCCTTTCCAACCCCTCTTTACTTCCGAAATTGCCGACAACTTTTTAACCTTGTAAATTTTCTCCTCTATTTGACATTTAATGGTTTCCATCAAAAATCGTAGCGAACCAAATGTTCCATCATCACAACTTTTGGCAAACGCTCAGTTTTTATTGCACTGGCTGAAAATTATTCCACGCGTTGTAAAAAATTTGTTCTGAATTTATTAATGATGAATCAGGCAAATTTTTCCTTGCGCGTTCAACTCAATCATTTCCTTCCAAGGAGAAATTCTGCTCGCTTGCACACACACACATCAATCAGAAGAAGCAGCGGGCGAGAGAAAAGTATCGAGCGAGCGACACTTGCTTTGGAGTTTTGAGGGTGAGATGCGGCAAATGATAATGATGACGGCGATGGATGACTGACTGACAGCTCTACTAATCGCCAACAAAGTTTCATCAACACCGAAAGATGCAGGCTTATCCTGCCTGCAGCGGTCAAAGAGCGGTCTCGAAAAAGTATTTTATTCTGATTAGCATCATCAAGCTGAAAACCTACAAAAATAATTTCTATTTACTTGGGTACATATGTAATATTTTATGCAATACGAACTGATTAACCTAAACCCAAACGGAATCTACCTACCGCCTCGCGAACACCAATTATAGTAATAAAACATAATATAATTTGGGTGAGTTGAATAGAATTGAGCACTGTATCAGACCAACCGAGAGTTCAGAGGGTTCAGACGGTTTATTTCAATTAAAAGAAAATTTGCTATAATAAAATAGGAGCAAATTAAAATAAGTCGTAAAATTCCAATCAATAATGAAATTAGCATTGCAAAACCGGTAACGCCAGTAGTTACAAAATTAGAATTAAATAGACCTACCGCAAAAATTTGACCCACACTAATGCAAGTAAGTAAATTACACAAGTTAGAAACGGAAGCGAATAATTAAAAGCGGAAATGAAACACATTTTCACTTTTTTGTTGCAACTTGCTTTGCACCATTCATTTCATTTCATTCGTACCCAACTGCCTTGGCCTGTGCCTACTACTGAGACTGCCGCTGTGTTCTTGCAGTAAATTGTGCAACTCACATTTCCTTTGTTATGTACTTTTATAGACTCCTTAATTGCCGTAAAGCTGCAAACGAGCGAAAAATTAAGAGCAAATAAAATTCGAAAAGTTGAGTTCACTCTTTTCACGGCTTCTTGCTGGTGGCCATCCAAGTTTAATCATGAGTTCTTTCTACCCCAGAGGGATTTTGTGAGTAATTGATTGATTACCTCCCTCTGCTACAGCACCAGCACCACCGACCGCTCAATCCGTCCATCCCCTAACTTCACTTCACCACAACATAACATCAGCAGAAATTAACTTCTGAACAACTGACTGCGTTGAGTGAGTGAAGGGAGAGAAATCATAAAAATGAAAATGATGGACGGTAGCAGAGAAAATTACTCGTGAGTTGACTCCATTTCGTTAAGGTAGGCTGATGATAAGCAATCGGCAGATTTCTAATCATTCATTTATTATTTCACTCTAATAGTGATGATGAGCTTGTTTCATCAAGGTAATGATGCGAGGCTCCTGCTCACCTCAGCTTCAACTTCGTTTTTCCCTATCGCACCGCCGCACCGAGAGCAAATATTAAAAATGTTGCTTACCCATTAAATGCTTACCCGCTTCGAGTTAATACTCGACACTGACTCTGATGAGAATTGATGAATGGTGGGAATGATCATCATCGATTCTTTAGCATTTTCTTGTGCAGTCTCAGTCAGTGAGAGCACACGAGATTCGCAGTTCACAATATGAAAATGAATCATTTCTCATTATTTTTATTCCATCTAACCGAACTGATTGTGATTGAGAATTATTACCCACACTCATCCACACATTCTATTATTTATTTTTTATTCAGATAAAGCTCGCAGGCAAGTATTAAAATGTGAAATGCGCTACCGGTACTGCCACTGTCATTCACTGCAGCCGCCGGTGCTCATGGCGCTTGCCTGTGCTGCTGGGTCACACAGGCAAAATAAACGTCATAAGTGTTTAAGCTTCAGAACTTTTATTATTATTGCCAGGATAGATTTTTGCGATTATTACGAGTGTCGTGGAGGAATGCGTCTTAAGCGGAATGAAGAAGCGGACTGAGACTCATTAGGAGAAAAATATTATGCTGCGATGTGATCTGATGTGGCCAAGAGTCAGACTGTCCAGATAAGTGAGTCAGTTTCATTTCATATTTCATCTCATCTCATGATTTTTCTCGCGAACGAGAAGATGCGCATGCATTTAATAAGTGGTCTATCATCATCGTCATCGTCATCATTATAATCAGTGAAGAAAGTGTAGAATCGATCTTGATCATCATCATCATCATTCTTGTCTGCCTTTTAATGTTGCCTCTGTCTCGACTTGTCGAATTTTTCAGAGGAAACGAGAAGGGAAAAAATTAAAGTTATCACTGCTGTGTGCACTAATAATAGTGATGATTATGATGAGTAAGTATCACTGCTTCACTTCATTCTTGCATGCATCAACAGATTATCCAAGTCGAAAAGAACCTGATCAATAATAATAACAGTGGAGGCGCAGCGCAGTGGTTACGTTACTTACTTTTTAAAAGAAAAGCAATGGGCGAAATGAAATTGGAACTTTGGAACCTAAACCTCGGATTTGCTTCACTCACGTATGACGTATGTACTCATTCAGAAAAAATGGTTCTTACAAAGATTTGTTTTCGGATTTTATAAGTATTTAATGTAGGCCGTAAAAATGGTTTGAAAGTTGAGCGATTGTAATGTTTTGTAATGTAATGTAATCATATCTATCATAATCGTTCGTCATCACAACATTTTCTTGCATGCATGCAATCCATGCGATCGTTTTTCTATTTGTCTATGCAACTTTTAAAACTAAAACATCTTTCTTGGAGCTTCTTTCTCACTTTGCTCGCTCAGTGAGACTCCGACTCGAGATCTTTTTTTAGTTTCTTGGTCCACTGCTGCAACTTTTCTGACACGTAGAGAGTCAGACGGCAAATAAATAAAAAAGAAAGAAAAGGTATCGATCGAATCCAAAGAATCAACGGGGTTTCATTCCTTTTTTCCCAAAGCGAGAAAAAAGGTAACGCTGTAACCTTATTTACAGCTATTTAATTGTCCCTAATGAATTTAAGACGAGCAATGCCCTGTTTTCCACTCGCTGTCTCCACTCCATCGGTGATCAGCCTTAGTCAAGCCAGGTGATGATGATTATCTCAATGAGTCGAGTCCGAGTCGAGTGGAGCGTCGAGTTAATCAGATCGCCAAGAAAATGAATGAAATGTGTTTGAGCGTGAATGAGTTTGGAGGAAAAGTAAAAACGATGGAAAGGAACGATCCCTATAACCAAGTTCTGAGAATTTTCTAGTAATTTGATTTTTAAGGGAGCGACAAAACTTTAATATACTTGGTAATATTTACCTTCACATAAATAAATTATACACCAGCTGCAATTTGCAAATATGACGTTCGATCGTTAATCGATTTAAGGCATCAACATCGAATCGTTATTAGCCTTAGCGATTATTGGATTTTGATTAGCAGTGCTGTGTCATAATGAAAAACGGAATGAATCGAGGCCAAAAAAATTCATGCAAGTTTCATAACATAACATACCTAAAGAACGTTAAAGCGTCTTCGGGTACTTACACTAGATCATACATACGCTCGAGATCAATGAAGTCAAGGGAATGCAATTGAGTATTATCGTTATTATTATTGTCATTTGAAAATGGTAGTTAATGGCTGAAAAGATAAAAGGTGGAATTTCCGATAACTCAACTCGACTCAAGTCTGCTCTAGCGAAAACAAGAGAGCGACTTACTGCTACATAATGGAAATTGTAGAAAAATGTAAAATGCAAGTAAATTACTCATTAAAAACGAGTGGACACACCGTGAAATAAAACGAAATGGTTATCATTACCATTGATCATGATCGTACCACGATTTTTAAAGGTACTTATCGACAAAACAGTGCCACTGTCTTTGCTTCATACTTCACTATAGATTAGTATTTCTCTTCAGTTATACGCCATTATTCTGCTCAGACTACTGCTTGAATGGTGGTAGGAAACTCATCAAGTGGACTCATTTAAATTCTACACGACTAATTAAATTAATGCAAGTGAGAGCTTAATGAGTTTTATGGTGTCGCCACGGCGAGAATAATAAAGTAATGTCATGTTCTCCATCATCATCATTGTTATTTTTATTATCGTGTGCAATGCAATTCAGGTGAATAAAATATTATCAAGCATTCAATGGATGGACATCATCTAACTTACTAGCAAAAACGCACAATATTCACTGGCTACTCATTCGTCACTCACTTTTGCTCGCCTCGCCTGCTCAGTGGAATGTTTTGCATATGTAGCCAGAAAAAAAAGGCACATGAAAATTCTATTATTTTTATAAGCGAATGAACGTGATGATGACCGGGCCAAGAGCATATAAATGATAAGAGCATCTTGTATCTAAATAATCATATAAAAATCATCAAAAGATCGCATCATCTGGTTTCTTAGTGAAATGAGAAAAAAAAGTCCGACCTTTTTTACAAGACAACTCACAATATTGCGTGTGAGTTTTTAATGCATATTTTTATGCATACATCAGAATCTGGATCTATTTTTTGGGGTACGAATGAATCTACCTGAGTTTACGTATGTTTTTCCAAAGTTACTGCATACAGAGTGGGAAAGCGAAGTGCGTTTTTTAATTTCGTTATAAATTACCACTTTGGTGCAGCTTCTGGAGTGATATTTATTATTGTTTTAGTTCACTGCGAGAATCAAGCGAGGAAGGATATTTTCTGGAATTATGTACCTATTTATTATTTATTTAAGTAGATATTGGCCAACCTTTATAATTTCTCTGATGAGATTGAGATGAGTCAGTGAGCTTGACTGCTCCTGTTTTCGCTTCGCTACAGTACCATGTACAATTTTTCGGTGAACAGCTTCATAAAAAATACCTGTTCCATCCGAGAAGTTTCTAGATTGCATCTTCCTCCTTTTCAATCATCATCAAAGCATCATAATAATAAAAGGCTAAGCACCAAATAAAAGCTCATCTCCCAGTCATCACGTCACATCAAATCACCATCACGCTTTCAGTGGCGCGTCGTTCTTCTATATCAATTTCAATTTCTCACTCAAACTTCGATTCTAGATTCGAAGAAGTGAAACGAGCGAAAGGTGAACTGTGTGGACAGGTATAATATTTGATTTGATTTGTTCATGCTCAGCTCATCACCATTTATTTCGTTCAATTTATTTATTTTCTGTTGCAGACCACTTCTCGATGGAGTCAGGATTACCTTGTTCAAATCAACAGCTCACAACTAACAAACATTTCTATTTACTCTCCGTGTTTTTACCAAAGGGAAAAATGCCGCCCCGGAATAGAAAATGTACTACTAAAATAAAATCAATTCTTTTATATTCAACTTGCTCCATTTCCATTCTTCAATTGAGAATTGCTTCACATATTTATAACAAACAGAAAAAAGCATGAAAAAGTGATTTTTAATTGTTCTACATAAATAAATCGCATCGCATCGCATGAGATGGGATCATTTCAAACTGCTTCAAGTCCAACATAAAAAATCTAACCTTTTCCCCTATTACTCTTCTTATCACTTTCATATTATCATCACCTAAAAACGAGGAACTGGAAAATTAGAGGAATAAAGTTGCAGTTTAAGAAAGCATTTTTACAAAAAGTCCACTCAAATCGAACTCATTCATTTTCATGTTAAGTCGAGAAAATCGTCGATTTTCAAGGTGGAGACGGTGACGATGACGGTGATCGCAAGATCGTTCTCTGGGACAAAAAAATCAAGATGATGTTTAGCTTGAGAGACGACAGAATGACCATGCTCATCTTGTAAAAAGTGGATAATGGATTTTGGTAATATAAAAGGCCATCAAAATGATGCTCCGTTTTCGTTTCGTAAATGAAGTGAGAAACTCATCTGCTCCAGAATCAAATGCAGACATACATACAAAGTGTAAGCATAACCTTTTTTCTTATAAAGCAAATGAAATAACTACCACTTTTTTCACTTCTCTGCTCTGTCCTTCCCTTCACGATTATTATTGTTATTACTATTACACTTTTCCCTTTCTTCTCGCCACTTTGCAGGCAGGCAGGCGCAGGCTTGCCCATAAAACCCATATTATTATCTCAATGATTAATGGTCACTTGATTGATTTTTACGCCTTCCTCCTCCCGCAGCAGGAGCCGGAGAAGAAGAGAGGCTTGGGAAAATGAGACATTTTTATGAAAGCTCGGCTCATTCTTTATACCCCCTTTTCATACAAGTTGAAGTTTCTAACGTCTCGCCTACCATAAGAAAAGCCCCTTTCTCTCTTAGAGATGTGCTACGTTACAATTTTGTCTCATTTCGAGCAGTTTCTCTTCGTTTTACTTGACATTGTTCAGTTCAGGTAAACATGCACACATGTCAGCCATTCATGAAATGATCAGGATGACAATAGGACACACGGCGGAACGACGGCTACGATCTTGACATTGACTCACTCACACTATTGTATCTGGCCACACTTGAAAAAAGCACTTATAAAAAAACCTATTTTTTATTCAAACGTGGGTAAACTTGAATGTCTTTATTTTTATGTGCGTTTTTGTCTTTGTGTGAGAATCATCATTGAGATACGTCATTGAGATTATCATAATAATGGGCTAAAAATCTCAAGTCTGAGCAGCTAATAATAATAACAATAATAATATAATAATACCATTATCATCGTTTTGTCTCCTCATCTTACAAAAGTCACCTTTTATAGCTTCATTATCTTGAGCAACTCAACTTAACTTGAGGCAGATCAACAAGTTTCTTCTTTTTGGGTATAAAATGCGTAAAAGTGAGACAGTGCTATTTTTACTCGGAAAAGTCGTCGAATACAAAATTAAAGGAGTGAGTAAGCACGTAACGTTACAAGGGCAAGATGATAATCGTTACTCTTTATTGTTTCAAAAAACCCTGAACAACTTCATGTGAAGTAAAGTTGTCCCTTGCGCTGTCTATGCTCAGTGGGCTTACTGCTTGCTACATTTTTACACAAAAAGGAAATCGAGCAATAATACCAAGTGAACTAAATGTGATGATGACATCACCCTCATTGTCACGTTTTTCTTTGGGTCGGTCGACCTTTTTCTTGAAAGCAACTCCTGTCATAATATTAGCTAATAATGTCATTCAGCCTGACACTTTGTCTCAAATGTGTCCACTTACCCAAAAGCTTCGAAACGGCCCCTTGATGATGCAGCATTTGAATAGGATCGTACGGTCTCATTCCATATCTGAGCGGAGTGGAGGACAAATCCAGAAGTCGTCCACCGACACCGCCAACATGTGGCGATCCAGCGGCTGCAGCACTGGCGAATCCTCCCAATGCACCTGGATGAGTTCCAGTGGCGGCGGCGGCGGCAGCCGCTGCTGCTGCTGCTGCCACTGCTGCTGCGGCAGCAGGTGAGGATCCCGTGGGCGTCCCAGGCGTGCTGCCACCACTGCTACCGCCGCCTCCTCCTGCTGCGCCGCTTGAAGTCATGTTGTAGAGATCACGGAGGTGGTGCGCTGTCATTGGACCTGTAAAAAAATGTTCTAGGTTAAACTTAATTGTTATATTTGTTTGCTAAATTAAATTTTTAGAGGAAAAAATATCACAAAATTCACACCACTTCCGCTAACATTTAGTTGAATCGAAGTAAAGCGTAGATATGGGCGAGCAGTGTGCACACACGCACGGAAAAATGCTCACACCATCACGATAATCAAAATCATAATCATCGTGGCCACAATGTGAGTGGTTGGTTAGGGTCAGGTATTTCGTTATTTCACACTAATTAATTCATCAAGATGGCTGCCAGTGCGATCGTCATGCATTCTTATTCATATTCATGTGGATAGTGGAGCGACAGAAAACTCGACGCGAGTCGCTCTACTCCAACCTCGAACCCTCCTCCGCTGCATCGTACCTGCCTAAACATTTAATAATAATTATGATAGCAACGTGATAACTAGCACACTGCAATGCAATGGCTAGCTGACAAAAGTACTGGAAAATGAGGTGCACACATGATACTCACATTACATTACCACATACTGTGCCTACTTCACGTAATTTTTATCTCCAACCAAATCCAGCTTGATTTTTTAAACTTTTACGAGTTTGAGGTGCGCCATGCCTGAAAATATTGTTTTTGCCGGAGCATGCTTCCCTCCTCATTGAGATATGGAAATGATCTGATATGAGAAACATTGTTTCAGTCAGTGACTATGTACACACATTCAACTGTATTTCATTTCATACATTTTGTTCTAAAAATGTTTGTATGAATGTAAAAAAATTCTATTCTGGACATACTGTAATGAATTTACACTGTCCTGCGACAAGAAACAAGATACGTACCGCACGCAGTGAAGCGAATTGGTGAGTGGAGGTGAGACAATTTCAAGACATGACATGGCACAAAGGAGGAAATGTAATTTCTGTCCAGTTGCTCCAGATAATAGAGCACTAAGCTAGTGGAAGGAAATAAAAATTGGATCTGACACGTTCATTCATCATCTACCTATCCAAATATAAGCGACTCATGCATGGTGTTATTGTCCGATGGCCACGTAATTTTTTTCAGTTGCCTCCCACCCATCACGACACTACTCCTCTCAAGGTATTATAACACTCTTGATAATGATTAAGCCTGTTATCCAATCATCTCATAGAAAAAACAAAGACCCTTAAAAAATACAAAAGTGGTACCTGATATCAAGTACCTGAAGAAACCTGGAAGCTTTATTCAACTTCTTGCAACTGATTCAAATCAGAATTATATCACAATACATGCATGCATAGAAATGGAGTTTTCCACAGGAAACCGCAACAATTCCATTTCAACCCCGAAATTTAATAATTTAGGTAGCAGGTACTTTAATAAATAGTACATTACAGTGTGACCTTCGCTGACTAACTACAATTTACTAACAATGTACAGCATTTTTATCTTCTGTTTTCACAATGATTTTTAAATTTTTCTAAAATAAATAAGAAGGAAATGGGAAACATGCAAAACAATAAAATAATTGGCACAAAATATCTTAATTTCCACTCGATGATCGTTTACAAAGAAAAAAATCATTTCATTCACAATTTCCTCGCTTATCTTATCATAGGGTGTACGAAGTGATGTGATGTAGGTGTACCACGTATCACTCAAAATAAGGCAGATAAAGTAAAATAATGTAGTGAGGTGAGGTGCGTGCCAGAATTTGTCAGCTCTTCATCAATAATTAAGTAGAGGAGGAGAGAGAGGTTGCAATTACTATCGCCATTTTTTATCATTCGCCACGTTTTCTGTCGTTTACTCATCCACATACACCGATGAGGTCTTTATTTCGTCAAAATCCACTTTCTTTAGTAGTTTAGTAGTCAGTAATGGTCATGGTCACACACACACAATACACACGAGAGGGGGAACTGACAAAAATGATACATCGAATGGTAAAATTTTCCATTTTCCCTGAATGTTACACTTCAAAAATGATGAATAAAAAATTATGTTTGGTTTTTGCTTAGTTAGTAGCGCCACTTGACCAGGGAAAAAATCTTAGCATGACACGGCCAGTAAATAATGAAGAATGATTATGAAGCCCATTAGCATTTACATTTGCCTTGCGATGCCTTATTTCAGGTATGACATTCTATTTAAGGGTTTGTGGCTTGTGGCCAGTTTATATTTTTACTTGGGCATACGTAACGGTGGCGATAATATGATTATGATGTGATAATGGTTACAAAAAAACTACTCGAGCTCATAATTAAAAAGTGTTGCATTGATCATGATAATAACATGTGATACTTAATGATTATTACCATTGCCATTATTACTAAGAATGGACATGGACACCATGAGGGACGATAGGACGGAGAGCAGAAGATTATTAATATTTAAAAAAAAAACTCCTTAATAATTACAGCCAAGTAGAAACGGTTAGCTGCCCTATGTAACACATTATCATGCACAAATTTTTTTCTCTCTAATGTCCTTAGAAAATGAATATGCATATTGTGTGTCCATGATGATGCATGCATGCATAATTCTCACTTTAAAAAAGTCTACTGCTGCTGTTGTGCAACTTCGTCCATCTGTCAGGTCAGGTAAAACCAGGATCGACCGTCCTGTCCAGCAGGCAGGGGAGTCTTTGCAAATGTTACCCAATGAAACATGAATAACCAAATGCGAGCAGTCAGCTCAAGCTCACCTCCGCTCAGGTCGCTCTCTCACTAAAGATAAATGCACAATTTTTTTCAAATGTACTCATTATTATGTATTATTATCAATTGGTCCAATATTTTCATTTTTAAAAACTGGTTAAAAAAGGAATCTATTTTTTTCAAGAAAAGAGAGACAAGTGGCTCAAGTTGGCTCATCATCAGTCATTACTTTATACTAAATCGTCCAAGACACATGCATCAGTGGTACTTAATAATGACCAGGGTAAACAATTTTCAATGTTAATCCACATCTGAAAAAGATCTGTTGCCTTTTCAGAGAGATTACTGAAGTCAAAGTGAAAAGTTTTTCAGTGAAGCTGCTCAATTCAAGCTTTGTCTTAATTTGGCCGAATTTTTTTCCCTTTTATCAAAAGAAAGAATAGGATAATTTAATACATAGCGTGTAAATTGAGAGCATACCGGAGCTGAGTTGAACAGGAGAAAAAAATTGTTCTACTAATACATAATAATGAATGATGATTGTTACAATGATGATCACGATGATGATGATACTGAGACGACCAACAAAACGGAACAAGCAGAGACACAGATAATAATATCCTGATTATCTGCTATCTGCTCCTTCTGATAGGTTACTTACACCAACGATCATCTCCTCGTTTATGAATATGTATATCTCCTATTTTTTCACAAAAGTTTCCATTTTTTCTATTGAAACAAAAGGACCATGAACCAAGATAATTATAATAAGCTTAAGCAGAAAACGTCTCTCGCTTAACAGACCCAAGGAAAGAAAAAAATTCTCCATTGTCGTCATCCAGATCACCATCATCGTATTTTTGGTACATTGCGTGAGTAATTGGTTCTCTCTGCCTCTTTCTTTTACCTTTTTCCTTCTGATACTTTTAAGTATCCACGATTTTTTCTGCTTCTTTCTCTTTTTGATTTTCCCGTTTCTTGATGTAAGTAAATAAGTAAAAAGGAGAATTCAGAATTTGAATATGTAACTGTTGGCTGTTTGAAGTATTACGTGCACCCTAAATGCGATTCGCGGCGAGGAAAATAAAATGTTTTTTAGGTTGATCCCATTGACTCTGTCTGGTATTTGAAAATGGTCACCTTAATGATCATGATGAATAATAATGACTGGACTAGACTGATAATGATGAGGAGAAATTGAATTTTCCTGGTCTTTAAATAACGCAAGCGGACACTGGGGTTATGATAGACTTTAGCAGAATATTAGTAATGGATTATACTTAAGTAAATGAGTTACACATTCTTAGCAGATTGAAAGAAGTCGCGTAAAAAAAAGGATTTTCTTTCTCTTGTGGTGTGTCCTTCCCGCTGTGCCCACTAGCCCTGTGATCATCTTCTACTTATCCTTGCTCACTTTTCTACTGCCTACATAAGGCAAGGCAAGCACACACACTGTCACTGCTGCTACCATTTCCATTATTTATTATGATCACTCTTATTATTATGTTTGTTTGTTAGTTGATTGTTACATATTTTTTGTGTGATTGTGATTACCAGTGGAGACTACATCATATCACATCACAATCACACATCACAGGAGGACGAACAAAGAGAAATCTTTAAGTCAGCTCCACGTCATTCAGCATGGTTCAATTACACATGAAAATTTGGAGATAACACAAGATAACATGGAATAACGTGTCTAACCCTCTTTTCTTGGGTGCTGCTTCAAATAATTTGCTGTGTCATCATCCCCATCACCAGACAAACAAACAGAAGAAACTTCTTTTTTAGCACACACAATTTTTTTGGTCTCGATGTATTTAGATGAAGAGGTGGGCAAGGCAAGGAAGAGATCGTTTTTTTGTAAGAAGAGAAGCCACAATTTACAATACAGTACAATGGAACTGAAGTGGGAAGCTGCTTTGTTCTCTAGAAAATGATTTGTAGAAATTGAGCGGACAGAAGTTACCTCACTTTACTTAAGGAGACACACGAGAGTGAAACATGATCAATCAAGAAGACAGAAGCTTCTTCAAATATGAAGCATGACAGAAATGAAATTTATTTATTTAGGAGGATAATCATGATTATAAAGAGCATGAGCATACTTAAGTCAAATCAATGCATCATTTCAAGTCAATGAACAATGGCGGTGCTCACTTGACAAAAGAGGGTCATCGAAACATAAAATATACAAATAAATCGGAGACGCAAGAATTATTGTTCAGCATACAATTCTGTCCACTCGTCTTACTTTCAAGTACAGTAGCATTTTTTTTGCACAGAGTATTTAAAGACGATTAAAATAAGTGATAAAAATTTGTGCGGAAAACATTATAGTACTTTACGTTTACATTTTATCCTATTACAGAGAGGAAAAATTGAAGAGGAAAATATTTTTTTCACACTAGACACATTTTTCTAAAATAATGATATTATTTCTGGTCAAATTTAATTACCTCATGCAGCATCGTATTATGCATGCAACACTTATTAAGCACGACTACTAAAGCAAAACCTGGCACGATTACATGACATGACCAATGATAATTATAATTACGTGCAAAAATCTAAAGTTTGCCTGTGGGTGAGTTCGAGTTCCTTTTCGCTTAGCATTAGCATGTTTCTTAATTGCTTTGTCCCTCGAAATAAAAATTTGTTTTAGAAAAAAATGACATGAAAATAAAATGGCCACTTCACGTCCTGTTCTGTGTACCTAATACCTACTATGAAATTATATTTTGCAAAATAATAAGTAAAACAACTCTCAAGTCCCAGTCCCACATTGAGCATTGTTCACACATTTTCAAGGCGTAGTCGTCAAAACGTTCTGAAATTAAATACAGGGCAGAGGAAAATTCCCAAACACTTCATGTTTATCCTATTATAGTAGACAATTTACAATTTTTGCACTAAAACCTTACCACCGGACTCTCCTCTCAAGAAATGGAGCTTGACGAGAGAGAAAGCAAAACGAATAAATGTGCGTACCTATTTACATACGATGTACGAGTTTGAGCTGCATGAGCACAGCGAGAGCCACCCTTTCTAATCATCAAAAGAATATTGTCCATTTTCTTACATTTTTTCTTCTGTGCAGGCAGAGCAAACAAAAGAGAACAAGAAAGACCGAGTAAAATACCATTGGAGTCAGTCAACCAATCAGGGAAATTTTTGCTCACTCACTCTGCCACATTCATAGAAAAAAAGCCTCATCTCATCATCTCATGATATGATCATCTTTATTCATGCACCATTTACAAAAATGACACACAGTCAGAGTTAGAGTCAGACGCAGTCAGAATGATAACGTAAGCCTAAACCTAAGTCGAGTCTTCTAAACTTATGCTATGCTCCGTGTTCGTTATGTTATGCAATAGTAAATGGCAATGGCACAAGAATCAAGGAAAGTATCAAATGAGCAGACAAAACACGAAACGAAGTAACGAATTGAAATGAAGCGAGGCTGGCGCATGCATTCCTTTGATTCACTCGCAACAATCTGAATAGTCAGTGGTTCATTGCATTCTTATTATGAGATGTGTTATGTTATTGTTATTGTTGCATTGTCTCTTTTCGACGGCAGACTGACAGGGACACGGCAAAACCTAAACATTGCATTACCCTCTATTAAATAAAATGGACAGAGGCAGATCCACCCAAAACAAGGATGACGATTCAATACTTAAGTGAATTAACCCCAGGTAGTTTAGAACTCGTTATTTATTCACACTTGTAATTATTTCAGTTAGATTGGAACGGAAACGAATTATTTGAAGGGAAAGTTTTTTAGGCCAAGTAAAACAGAAACTTTTGGAGGTGACGGTTGAAAATTAAATTGAGTACGTATTTAAATAAGACTGCATTATGCAGTCTTTATTATGATGAATAATAAAATTGTGTTCATCGCTTACTAAAAAAATTGACAGCGTCGTAATGGAATCGTAAATTTGAGAGGCAGCAGGCACAATATTAAAAAGGTTGATGAGGGTATATTTTTAAATGAGGTGTAATAAGTAACAGTAGTAAATTGTGGACAAACAAATTATTCTCATTTGTCGCAATGTTCGAGTCGACGAAATCCTCGAAGCGGAATGAACGAGACACCTCGTAAAATTATTAATAGCAATAGTACAAATTGGATTGATGTGGCAATGATTTATATTGAGGAATAATAAATAAATACTGTCAGTCAACAAAGCAAATTATTATTCTTTAAAATATTATGCTAATTAGTTAAATAACAAATAAAAGTGATGCAATAGAATTAACTCTGAAGTTTACAGTCAACAGCCCCGCCCCGCATCAAAAAGTTTTCTGGTTATTGTTATTGTTATTATTGAATTAATTCGCTTTTGCTGTATTATTTTATTTATGCGAATGTTCATCTTTATGGCGCTCTTGCCAAATGCTAATTGTGCGACACCCGTCTCGCAAATTGACAATTTGTTTGCAGTAAAATAAATGCAGATTGGGAGCACAGTTAAATTTTATTTGCATCTCAAATACCCTCATAAGAGGTGCGCTTGTATTGGCTAAATAAAAATCGTTGTGCAACTCGTGATGAGGACGAACATAAAGATATTTCTTGGTTGGGTTATTGAGAGAAATGTTTTTTAAACAAACTCTTAAAAATAATATTCGATTTAAATTCCATTCTTAATTCTTTTTCGTATGGGTCGAAAGTGTCGAACAGGTCATGGCATGAGACTTTCGATTTACAGTCGGGCCACTCAAAGTCGCACTAAAGTTAACCAAGCGACTTTAAAATTCTGATGAGGTTATGAACTGTAAAATATAAATTTCGGATTCCGGATGCTCAAACATCCTTTCGATGGAATATTTTATTTTATTGTTGTCGTAACCGTTTGCCATATAAAAATCCACTGAAAACCCATTGTTTTAAATTTTTCCATCCAAGATTTCCGTTACTTCACTCAGGGGAGATGATGTCAGACAAATAAAATATTCTTACTCTACTTTTATGTGTAGATCCATCCCCAGCATTTGATGCTTGGAAGGGTGATGGCTTCCGGTACTAAATTTTTGTTTTGGTGATTCAACTTTTTCTTTCAAGTTTTAGTAGCAATTTTATGTTTTAACTGACTGACATTAAAAGTGGATAATTGAGGTTGTTTTACTTCGCATTTAAAGTCAAAAAGATGAAATACCTAGGTAATTTTTAGAGATGGAAATCCGATAATTGACATAACAACAAGAATAAATAATATTGATGAACTATTTCGGCCAAGGAAATCTCTCCAATTTTGAAATAACCCATTTAATTTTTTACGCCTATTTTCCCATTCATTTTTCTTTGCAAACTACCATCCAATAACTTTATTTATGTAAGCAAATCTGATAATTGAATTGACACTATCACAATTTTAACTGCTTCGTACATAAATGAATACATAACTCTTTATAATAACTTATTAAGAAAAAAAGTAGCTTGGAATTGTTATATATAAAACTAAAATTTAATATTGCGCTGTCAAATATTATATTTATTTATTTATGTCATTGTTTTTCAAGCACTTCTTTACCATTTCTGTCAGTCTGTCTGCATCAAATAAATGCATAATGGGAAGTTTTTATGCTTTTTTAATCTAATCAGAGGTCCGATCTCATCTCCATGTGACGATAACGTGGTTATTGTAAACAATAACAAAGCAAACAAGTTACTCTGATTTAATTAACTTATTTATTAATAACCTATCAATATACCACCCATAATAGTCAATTCTGATCAAAAATACTCATACAAATTTCATTTTGTTCTATGAGTCCTATTTGTAATGTGTAGCATGTAAGACTGTGTACATTAACGTAAAATAGCTCCATACTGGGGTACTCTGATACACAACACGGACACAACCATATTAAAGCAGGCTATAATAGCTATTTATTTAGTAATGAGTATAGCAAGTCGTAAGACTTACTTTTTATAGACTATAGACAACATTCAGAGTTGAGAGGGTACGCGGTAAGTTAATTAACCGGTGTCACATGCATCCCTCGTCATTACAATAGTAGCAATTACTATGTGATTTACTCCACCATTTTTCTACTTGAATAAAACCTGTCCAAGCTATCGGGTAAATACTGTCTACCTCTCGATCAGCCAGTTTTCCCGATTTTCCTGCAAAAACTTCTCGAATGAGAAAAATGCTGCTTCCCTTCCTTTCGTCATGTCACATGCAAATACGTCACATCTCTTCTACTCATTAGTATTATTGGCTACAGGCGCCAACGCCACCTTTGCAATATCTGCTGGTGTTCATTAGTTTGCTGCGGCTGGATTACATTACACCAGAGCACACTTAAAACTATCTCATAATTTGTAGTGCTCGCATTAAAGGTCAATTTAAATCATCACGTCATTTCATCCTCACGTTTCGTTTGTCAGCCATCATCACTTAATAGCTTGTAAGTCAATAATGCTCTTATGTTTCTATTTGAGTAACAAGACATTTCTCTTTTTACTCGCCCCATGGAAAACGGAGTGTAATGCAATCACTTCAAATAACACTAATAATATCCGCTTTCAAACGGATATCATAATACGCTGTTATACCTGTTGTGACCACATTTCTCTTGTGAGCAGAACAAGCCATTATAAAAATGCTCCTATTATTACATTACCACTCTTCTGGTGGCACTCGCATGTTTCATTATTGCATTGCATTCTCTGCTCTCTCATGTCTCTGTGTGTGTGGTGGTGACAAACATGCATTTTTTGACTTCACTTACATTTATAATGGTGATTACTACATTTTTGTTGAGCACACGCAAACGCAAGCAAAAGCACCCAAATAAGAATCACCTAAAAATAAGTCTTCGTGTCTCTGAAAATAATAAGCTGAGGAGTCGTCCTCATCATCATCATCCTAATAATCATAATCATAATGATCACTTCGTTCGACATCAACATCACCAAATTATTGTGACCCCCCAAAAATAAAAATGCAACATGGAGAGGGAAAAAGTGTTGTGTCCTGTCTGTCTGCCTGCCTGCTTCCAGCTTAAACAAAAATAAGTAAATACAAATCTGTTCCATTCCAGCCTCCAGAATTATTTTATTCCATTATTTAAAAAAATCCTGCCTAATGTTAAGTGAGCATTTCATGTCGACATGGAGCGATTACACTTATTTCTGTGTGCGCATAAGAGCACACACCACAAAATGTAACAGTCAAGTGCTCCGTTTGTTTCTTTTTCTTTTTTTCATAATAAAATCTAAAAAGGGACAGAGAACTAAAATAATAAAAATGTAGTACAAGAAGGAGCAGTGAGCTGTATTTTAGTGACTGTATTATTTTACAAGTCCAATTTGTTCGCTCACTGAGACCCTTTTTATTTTAGACATTATTGTATTATATTTTATGGCACTTTATCGTTTACACAACACATTTTGGCCAGAAAAAAATAGTGAGAGTGAGAGCCTTTTGCATTTTGTGTTACTGCCAGTGAGTAAGTCGACTTGACCAAAATATAATTTTATATTATTATCAAAATGGAGAAAGGGAGAATGGAGACATGGATCGTGCATGCAATCCAATAATAATAATATACTTTCAGCACTAACAATTTTTGCCTTTTGCTTTTCTTCGTTGTAGAGGAATGTGTGCGTAAATTTTATAGTAAATATTATTACAGACGACTTGTAGATTGATCAAGACTTTCTCGTAGAAAATACCCTTTTTCTCTCTCTAATCATTGCATGTCAGACAGACTGTCCAAAAAGGCTCATGGTTGGTGGCTGTGCCTCCTATCCAAGTGGGAAATGATTATTAAATAGTTGAAAATATACCAGTCGTATTGGTCACTCAGCTAAATACTCATTTACTCACAGTGTGGTCACTCGAACCATGTGTCATTTGGTGGGGTTTGGACAAAATATGGTGGGATGTAAACAATCTTGTTATTTATTTAGAATCTGCACGTTAAGATTTTCCGTGCAAAATAAATAAAGAGGAATGATTATATGCACACAGATGCAGTTGTCAGGGATATTTTTATCTCTGCTCCACTTATTTGGCAACCTGGCCACTAAATGGTTCATTTGCATTTTACACAAAACTTCAGTGATACCTATGAAGATGATTACCTATTGCCATTTTAGATTTGCGTAATTAGAAAATTAAGCACTCCTGTCAATGTCGCACATGATCGCATCATGCGATCTATGCCCAATTAATTTCCTCTACAAGATCCTTTTCAAACAGGTGCAGCAAGCAGGGTCGATTCGATTAATAATTATAGCACATAAACATATATCTAATAATATGATGGCAATCAATCAATTACAAATGAATGACCAATTTTCTACTCAATAAAACTAAATGATCATTGAGAAACGAAATTGACAATTTTTCCATTCCTCCTGTACTGTATCACATTAAAAACGAATAATTCAGACATGAAATTATTTAAATGAGTGGAAACCACAAAACTGACTCATTTGCAGTCATTTCGTGTCATTAGCTTCATTATTAGATATTAACTATCACTGGCAGTGGGTAAGTAATTACAAGAGGATGATTATCATGATTTCAGAGATTATTGTACCAGGTCGCTTGTGTTGTGATGTGTGTCTGTGCTTCACTCTTTTGTCCTGACACCACCTGTGATGCACCTCCTTTTCTCATGTGACATTACTTTCATCAAATAATTTGATTCAAATTAGTCATTTTGGGAAAACACGCAAAGACGTAAGCAAAACTGAACTTTAAATAAATATGAATTGACAGAGTGCACAACAACATCAATACGGAGCAAATTGGAAATGCTCATTTCCATTGTAACAGGCAAAAATAGAACGGAAACTGCTTCTGCAAATCCAAACATGGATCCATAGTTCAAAACGTTTCCAACCATAAGTTTGAGCTGCTCACAAAATTGACAAAAGCATTTGAAAAATACTTCATTAATATTTTATGAGCACATTTGCTAAAAAACGTTTAACAATTTTTTTCTTAACTTTTATTCTGTTAAAGTCAACCCCTCTCTTGCACTCGTGACATCCTAGATAATATAAACACGCATGACGCACCACAAACGGATTTACCAACTTTGTCATCAATTTCAAACTCAATTGTGCTATTGTGCACCTGTTTTCATTTTGTTGCAATTATCACCCAAAAAACCTGCCTCTTTTTCTTCAAAGGTCATTTGAGTAGATCAAATGATTCAACTGATTCTTGTTTTCTATAGATCCGGGTAACAACAGTTAGTTTTATCTGGCAATTTAGTTTTCTAAAGTTCCACCAAAAACAGAAACGTTACACAATCATTCAAAGTATTGTTTAGATAGAGTAAATAATTAGTTAATCAATTAATTCATGAATTAGAAATGGTAGGTAATCTAGTTGTTCTACATCATGATGATCAACTATTTTCATGAAACAAAAAGCTTTTCATAATTTTTTCTAATGCTCACGCATATTTTTTTCAGGATGAGACACATGTTCTAACACAAAATACTATTTAATCGCTGCTCCATTCAAAAACTGTACAATGCTGATTCAGTGTTTATGCATCTGTTCGAACTTCGAACAATTTTCTACATTCTAATCCATTGTATACAGCATTATCATTATGTATTATGATTATTATTACCAAATTACCCATGTCTGTAGATATGTAATGCATTTCACTTTTCTATCTTTCTTGATGCCTGCTCCTAGTAATTTTTAATTTCTGCTCAATCAAGAAGCAGATTCTGTTGCTTGAATTAAAACTCATTACTTGCGCAGCTCCAATAATTATTGCCCTCTAATTTCTGCTCATTTTTTCTCTGCATTATTACGTTGGATTGAACCAATTTTTCTTCGCCCTGCTCACCCTCACACAAAATATGAATAGTGAAGATTGGAGCGACGCATATTATTATTCTGATTATATTATGACACCGTAGTACTTAATGATAATTATTACTCGGCATCGGCAATCTCTACAGTGCCGCTGCTTGAAAATTATTTCGCGACTTACGTGCATCAGCCAGCCGGCTAAAAATCTTCAAATTCGATTGATTTTTCTGGGTGTTCTCTTTTCATACCCCCCTTTTGATTATTGTGTCTCACCGCTGAAAATTACCTGTATTATGATATTACATGCATTGACTTGGTTCGATGCTCAGTCTCTCTCTGCCTCTGCCTGCTTACGCATTTCGTCAAGATTATCAAAATAATGACGTGGTACAATCACAATCATCATATCATCATGATATTCATTTTATTTCTACAATGATGATCTACAATGACCAGGAGTAGTCAGTTCAGTTCAGCTGAGTAGTTTTCAAATTTTTTACTCTCAATTGAACGCATCAGCTCGAGTGAGAAGAAAAGATTGTGAGAGGAAATGCCTGCATCGAGTCAAGAGGTGAAATGAAAATGAAGAATCAAATCGAGTGAATGTAAATCAAATCAGTGTAATTTAGACAGGCAAGCAGACAGACGATTTGGACATTGGCATATGTCTTATTATGCAGAATCGATAATGTGATGTGTGTGTGCACCACGGTCTATACTGCCTAAGCGATACACATGATACAATGAATCATTCACGTTTACAATAACGATTGGTTTTTCCTCAAAATCGAAATAATAATGATAATGCTCAATTTGTACTCTGTCTCTTTGTTAAGGTATAAAGTGTCAAAAAGGGAACCCAAAGTCAGATGCAGCTCCAAGCATTTTTCATACCAAGAAAAAATGTTGCATGTTTTGTTTCTACTACGTGGAAACGTTTATGCTATTTACTTTCGCAAACAAAAATCGTACTCCAGATTTTCTAGTGAATTTTTGTGAAACTTGCGTCGAGCAGGAAAATCACTTCAAAGATTGAAATTGTAATTGTAAATTATAATGGTTGGTTATTGTAGAAATAATATAATGAGGCTGTTAGCCTATCAATATAGAAATAATTTTTGCGTATTTATTATCATGTAAATACAAACCTGCAGAACTGGGAATGGTAGCTCCTGATGGTAACTGTCCAGGGAATTCCATGTCCCCCCAATGAGAAGAAACTGGTGTCCCTTTCACGTGGGACAGGAGTTGAGTGGAGAAGGGTGGTGGTGGCGGTGGTGGAATCGTCGGATGATGCGAAGGAAGCCGGCTGGGGCTCGTTCCACTGTTTTCCACAACCATCAGCATAGGGCAACTCCCACACTCAGTCACTCTCAAAACTACTATCTGCTTTTATCAACAGTGTCCTACCAATTCCAACTTAGGCTTACTTTACCAAAATGTCTATTTTCTCTCCCTTGTCTCACGTTTTCTCCGAAAACTCACAATCTGGTTTTTGTTGTGTGATGATGTAATAATAATTATTTTTCTATTGATTGATATTCAACTATTTTGGCAGGGTTACTGTAACCTAATGTACTGGATAATTAACTCGTGTTGAAATTTGAATGAAAATGTGAAATGATAAATTTTAATTGTACATTTGCAAATGTGTGTTGGCTATATGCTGTATAAGATTCAAAGTGAGTGTTTATTATAAACCTAGCATCACTGTCTCATGTCCGTCGCCTCACCCCGAGGTCATTATAATCGTACCTTTAAGTCTACCAGGTGAGGGTCACCGGTTTTTGTATTCTTGAAGCACTGCCTAAAGCTACTTAAAACTTGAGCTCGAGGTCTTTCCTAAAAAACCTTCCTTTTATTGCCAATCTTTCTTGCCTAGTCACATCTTCTCATTTGCATAAATGTGCAGTTTCTGATAAACGTATGTGTGGAAGGAAATCAATAGAATGACGGGACAGGTGCCTTTAGTGCAGTACAATTAATTGAAATGTTTAATTTATATTTCCCCTAGTTAACAACTTGTCACCAAACGGACTTGTTTTAAAAAAATAAATAAATAATGTCTTTTTTCTCCTCTCTTCCTTTTAACACTTTTAAATGTTTAACTTTGGTTCGGGTCTAGTGTTCAGTATTTACTTTTAAAAACCACCTCCCAAACATTTCCATTTTAGCCCTGTGCTGCTCGCATCGCCGTCCTCGTCGTCATCATCGCCATCATCATTTTCACTTCACTCCTCATTTTCGTCTCTTTTCTTTCGCCTTATCAGAAAGCAATAAAGATAAACAGTTATCACACACTGGCTTCACAATCCTCAACAATGACAACAACAATAGCTCAACTTGTGGCGATAAACATTTTCGTAACAGTAACAATTTCCACTTTTCTTCTGCTCATGCAACATTTTCCAGTTTCGTCTCTCTGCATCTTTTCACAGACTTTTTATTTATTTATTTAGGTCCGTTCTCCCTTTATCTCTCTTCTCTCAGTTCACCTTGCTCGCTCGCTCCCACAATTTTTTCAATCTCAAAGCACAAAAAATTCACACTCGTGGTGGTGGCGAGAGAGTCTGAGCCATGTGCACCGGCTTGTCCACAAATCAACACTGTTTCTCTTTCCTCAATGATGAGTCTTCTGAAGAAGTCCTCAGTCACTGAGTAACGTAACGTAGCCAAAAACCAAAAAGCGGAAGGAATCTTTTTTCCTACGGAGCTAAAGTTACATGAGTTTATGAAATGACGACACTGCCCAAAAGGAAAATACACCGGTATCTCTGACTGCCCCTTTTCTGATAATTACCAATTTTTTCACTCGCTTCACCAAAAAAGTCAAACTCATTCACAATTTTTTATACCTGTGTGTGTACAAGGTTTGTTTCTCTCTGGTGTTCTTTTTCCTTATCCGCTCAGGCTGACAATCAGTTAGTAAATGAGATCTGGAAGATGACGGGGAGCGAGTTTAGTCTAGTTAGTGTTTCTTCATGTGTAGACATGCTCATCGTCTAATAGCGAAGCAGGAGTGCGTAGAAGCAGTCAAGTAGTAGCCGTCGTCCTTCCTTCTAACTAAAGTCGCAGGTAAGCTTCAGCATCAACTCAGCTAAAAAACTGAAAGGTGAGTTAAGGTAAGCTCCCAAACAACAGCTTTTTTCCTTATCAGTATCGTGTTCACTCACTCAACTTACGCTTACTCACTTAACTCGAACTCAGCTCACCAACTAACTTCCAATGATGATCATCATGAGACATGAAGAAGCGATGAGAAAAAGTTACACACGGGGAATCTTCGGTGTTGTGTTGTCTTACGTTAGTGTTAGGCAATGGGACTAACTCACAAGAGTATCTATATCGTATCTTAGGCAAAGCGCACTGCGACCAGAACTCTCCTTGCTTATATTGTAATTGTTAAAACTCTGCGGTATTATCTCTGATGTGATGCGATGTGATCCTGATCAACTTTTTCTCTTCTTCTCCTCAACTCTTTCATTATCAACCAGATCAGAGAAGGAACAGAAAGGGAAGAGAAGGCGACGGTGGCGGTGGCAAACTCGCAATGGCAATAGTAAGGGAAAAAGTGAGTTGCGTTTTGCGACCAGTAACTTCACTCTTCTCTTCACTGTTCGTGAATGATGCGAGCAGGATTGACTTGCGCTAAAGCAATTTTATCCCACTAGAAAAAGGTGGAATGAGAGAAACAAAGGCAGTGAGTGCGAGTGCGAATATCATATCGTAAGGTATCGCAACTAACTGCAAAAGGTAAAAAGGTGGACAAGAGCGAGCAGCAAGCGAGCAAGAGCTTTAATTTACAATATCAATGATAAGAAGGCTCGCGGTGTTATGTTATGGCAATAAAGAGGCGAGTTTCCTATGTAAAGTTATGCTGGCCATGTAACCTGCATTAATGAATGTTGCCTTTATGAAAGTCAAGCTTTTAAAAAACTCTTTATGGATAAATGATAAATAAATAAATAAATAGCTTTTTTAAATAATGTGAGTAATGATTATTATATGAACGTACTCTGCTTGCTTTTTAGCTTGTTGCTAAAGCGAAAAAAATCAAGCTTTTTTTATTTTTATTGTGTAGGCTGCGAGTTGACGGGATTCGATTAAAGCATGCACCGCATGGACAAGATTAAGAAAAAAAGTGGTGAAATAAAAGCTGACTCGATGATTTACGGGCATTTGACACACACGACTACATTACAAAGTGGAAAGTGTGGACATGGAGCATTCGCTTTTCGCTACATTTTCAAGCCCGCTCACTGAGCGAGTGAAAGAATGTTTTGAGAGTAATGTGAGTTGTTGGTTCAAGCAGTGCAAGGCAAGGCTATGTGAAACACGGGAAACCTGAGCAGCGAAATTGAGGAATTGTGCAGTAATGTTGGTAATAACAGGGAAAAGTCACACTTAATTGAGGCTTAGTCGTGTTTCTCTGGAGTGTGTTATGTTGTTACTTTTTCTGCCACTCATTCACTGGAAATTTTCACCTGAGAAACGTATAACTTGGATTATATTGTGCTTTGCTTTGCTTGGTCGTTTAGCTATCGCAGTTCTCTTGAAATTAAATCGACCACTTTCATTGCTGGAAATGTGGTCTACCTGTGTGGCTCTGACAATTTTCTAGATCGGAATGACCGGTGAAATAAATTTGGAACTAAAAAGCCCACTAATATAAAACAATAACACCAATAATATTGCTATTATTTATTACAGACGCAACGATATATACATATTATATTTGGAAATATAAAAGTGCTAAAATTAAAATTACTCTGCTTTCCAGGCATGCAAATCGGAAAGCTTTCAAATAAATATAAATGTCCTCATTGGCCATTGTTTTTTATCAAAAACGTTTGAATTAATGTCAAAATGGAAAATGCTTTCAGTCCGTCGATTTAGATCAAGAGAACATTTATTTCGTTGCTATGCATGTTATAAATTACAATATTGTAATTGTAGCGAAAAAGTGCAATGAATGCGGCACACATTAAATGCATTCCATTCCGTACATACATCACTTTAATCTTGTAATTGCATCCAAATAAAATGCAGTCTGAAATTTACTCTTTCAAGCAACATATTTATTGCATGGTGCATATTGCACAGCACAGTGTTCATAAATAACCATTACCTGCGACTCACGAATTTTGCCCAACAAAGTTCATTTCAGTTCTGTTCCTCATTGTACTAATTCATTGCCATCGGTTTACCAGTATGAATGAATGAGCAGATGAGCATAATTAAGGAAAGCTCTGCTATTAATAAATTTTATATCACATTCTGTATTATGCATGCATAAATAATTTTTTAACCGGTGTCAATTGAAAAAGCAGGAAAAGTTGAAAAACGTATGCATTTGCAGGGGCAATGTGTCATTGCAACTCTGTCTACGGATTGTGAGTGAAGCCAGACTCGAAACTAGCTTGCCCTATTATCATCCGGGTGAACCACGAAAAACCAATTTTATTCTTCCTACGCACTCTCCATTCCCTGAATGTCTCTCTCTCGCCAGTTTTAATTACTTTCATTTCATCAAGATTCATTTGAACAATGCAATGCAATGCAACTGACTAAACTCGAGTTTACATTGCATGCAAGTTTCAATCAACGTATTTTATATTGTAAAAGGGGTGAAGGTGGACAGGATCAACATTACGACTTTACTAAAGAGAAACGCATTGTAAATACGAAAGGGGAGCTAAAACTCCGGTTATGCTGCATAATGTAAATAAGAATGACGATGACGATCATATCACGCTAATCACAATAATTCCTCCATCCAATGTCTACCTGTCTACGGTGGAGCGCATTTTCCCCAGAAAATGTGATGTGGCCAGTCACAAACAAACATAGGGAAAACGGTCCAAAAAGTCGAGTGAAGTGGAGTCAGCCAGCGCCAGCTATTACTTAGTACGTAATAGTAATAATAATCGAGCAGAGCCAGAGCCAGTGAAAAAAGGGGAAGGAAGCAAAACCCGTCTGTCTCCTCAGCATACATTTCTCGACTGAAACATAAACCTGTGTGTGTGCATTTCAAATTCGAAAAAACTGGCCTCACAATTCCAAACAATGCTTTGTGATTGTTAGCATTACGTAACATTGCTGCATATCAGACCAGACTTTGCCACCGTTTAGAGCAACAATGTAGTAGTAGTAGAATACAAGATTGAAATGTAAAAAGAAAGAGGCAGGAGTGAGATGAGAGCAAAGAATGTGAATACATAAGCAAATCTACAGAAAGAAGAATCCTCTTGTCTCCATCTCCACGTTTACCTCGCATACATCTGTTTAGATTCACGTTAACAAAACACACAAAGACACAGGTAAAATGCAATTCTTTCTGAGGTAGCAGTGGGCGCATAGCACCCACATAATTTTGTTCCATGGTGATCATTCCAACATTATGAATGATCAATAGAGAATGCATGGATCAAGAATCAAGAGTGTTTGCCATTCGCATGCATATTCACATTCGCTTTTCACACTCAAGCCTGACTTTCCGTGTTTCTCTGTCTCTCTTAGGATTGGTTCGGCACGCCGCCGAGATCGTGATCCCACTCGTCGAAAAGGGCCGCAGAGCACACCTCGCTTTCCAAAGTGCGGCCCTGATCCGCCCAACCACTTAACTTGCTCACTTGCTTCGAACAAAAATCTTGTACTGCGCTGTAACAAAACTTTGTAACTTACAAGACTTCAGCTTTACCTTGCTTTTCTTTAGCTGACTTTACCTGAGCGTTAATTTCTCTGCTGTAATGTTGCGCTGCGTCTGTCCGCTTCTTTTGTGTGGGTTTCCTTTCATTTCATGTGAAATCATAAATGTTTGAGGCAACCTTGTTTAAGTATTATGGCCTGCAAGTAAGCAAGAGAGCGAGCAGGCATAAATACTCATATTAAAATAATATGGAGAGTGCAGAGCCAAAGATGAAGATGATAACGAACCAACTTTGTTACAATGTAAATGCAATGCTGCAAGAACGAGATGAGATGAGAAAATGAAAAGAAATCAAATACTTAGACGCAACAACGCCACTTACATTACTACATAGAACATGTTTGTTGTACACATGTACGACGCTCTTGTAACTTTTAGCTTTTTTAGCTAGTCATCACCAAACGGCGGCTCACCTCGTCTTCATTCACGTCTTCACATTTTACATAGAAAACGAAGCTGCTCAAATTGTGGATGCCGATGAAATGACAAGACGAAGAAAAAACAAAGTCGTCAACAGTCTGGGAGACCCGAGCTGGGTTAACCTGAGCTTCCCTTCTTTTCTCAATCTTATGCACAATTATTTTTCCTTTCGAGGAGATTTTCCAGTTCGTTTCTTTTCCTTTTCTTCGTCTTCTGGAAAAAATGAGTGGAAAACACGCAGAGAAAGGTAATCACCGTGATTATTACCGATGATTACTTATTATTAGTATTATCATTATTGTTATTATTTTACATAGTGAGCTATAATGGTAACTAAAGGTGAAGCAGACGACCATTTTCTTTTTAAACTAAAGTTTTTAACTTTTGTTATTCTTATTAAACTTGGCTAGTCAGCCAGTCGCATTTTTGGCATCACATGATAAGCTTTTGATGATGATTGTGATAATTTGAAGAAGTTGAGCGAAGAGAAATGATGGTGAAACAATGCAAAACGATTAGGAATTAAATGGTTATAAATACCCGACAACAGGCGAAGCCATTAGCATTACATTACATTACGGAGCGCGGAGGGGCAGACAGACGACGGCTCAATTTCAATTTTTATTATTTATTATAATTGCTTATCATTAAATATCAGCTTTATCATCGTCTTCAATGACGTTATGCTTGCCGTTTAAATTGAAGAAAGTGGAACGAACTAAAATGTAAAAAAAAAATCAGACTGGTTGCAGTGAAGTAAAAAATGGCGACAAAATCTCAGAACAAAATCTCATTTGTTCAATCAACACTTTTGTTCACTTTGTTCAGCTAACCATTGCACTGGACATTTTGATCGTTCTAACCGTCGAATGTCGAACACAATAATAAACTTTATCAATCATCGCCTCACTCAGTCATTCTCGTTAGCTTGCATTAAACTGAGTCAGTTGAGCAGATACATAACACAAATCAGTGATAGTCGTGTGGTCAATCCTGATATTTAGTGGTACATAGAACCAGCAAATATTTGCAAAAGCTGCTCATCTCATCATCTCCATCATTATCATTACATTATCATTAGAGCTTTTTCTTTTTATACTTTTCTTCCAATCTTGGCCACAATCACAATAACCAGTCACAACTTCGCCTTATTAGCAATGGGCATCGGTCTCATCTTCACTCATCTCATCACCATGAGTTTCAGTTATTCACATTCGCACACACACACGGAGATGGAGTCATGTCGAACATGTGTCAAATAAAATGTGTACATCACACACTCACACAGAGCCACAACCGTGAATAGTAAATGAGGCATGGGGTAGTTAAAAAGAGAACGAAGCTCTAAAATGTACATAAATAGACAGGAAAGTTCACGATTCACTTTCAGCTCGCTGTAGCAACATGAAACATTGTATGAAATGAAATGATGACCAGAACAGAGAAAAATGAAGTCTAAGCTGGGGCAGACGCAAGCAATGCAAAACTCGGCGAAACAAGACAAGAAACCCCATTATTGTTATCATATCACGCATTAGATGTGTAGAAAATTGTGTACTTCTAATTTATGATGGTGTCCACACTGCACACAATGAAAGAGTTGCTCTGAATTGAGCGGACTCATTTCACTCACTTCCATTAGCGAAAAAAAAGAGCAAAAATGAAATGGGAAAGAAAAGCATTGGCAGAGAAGCAAGAATAAAAAAAAGAAATCAAATCAAATAATAAACGATATCTTCCATACAAGCCTAACTCTCCAACTTTTCTCTGTCCACAAATAAAATAAGAATTTTGTTCCTCCATGCTTGGCTTCGTAGTTGCTATTAAAGCTAAGTAAGTTAGGGAATTGCATTAAGTAGGAAGCTCGCATTATCGCGACCGCCAGTACTCAACTAGCAGCAACTTGTCTACTGATTGCGTTATTGTTATTATTATCTCGTTATTATTATGATTGTTATTATGACTTTTTTATCTCAATTCTTACTACGAGAGTTGCCCACAGTCACTCTCCTTCAGTAACTTCGCCAACGTACATAAACTATAAACCAAAAAGACCAAGCCTGTCAATGTAATAAAATAAAATGCTTGAAAAAACCCAATAAAATCTAAGCTCCCATTCACCGGCATACAAATATTTTTTATACAAATTTTCTTACCTGGTAAAAGAATCCATGACATTTTTTGCAACCAACCGACATAATATTTTCATGCGTTGAGTTGAGTAAACTTAACATAGCGAAATCCTTTCACTCTGCAATCAATACCTATAAAAGTAAAAACTCGCCTTTTTCAAATTTATAGACCTGCACCACGGACTTGATCATTTGAGAAGATTTGTTTTTCGAAGCTCGACTCTTTTCAATTTGATTGGATAATTCAGTTGCACATCGATGATCAGGGAAGAGCAAGAGCAAGATTCGTCCAGAGAATTTTCTTAGAGTACCCACGATTTAAGTTGACTATGACTGCACACACTGCAGCAAAAGCAAGCAACGAGCGAGGCGAGCAGATAATTCATCCACTCACTCACATTCATTTGCATACAACTTTTCGTTGTAAAAAGAAACTATCTTTGTTGGCATTGTAAAACAGAGTCGTAAAATTAATATGGCCATGACTATAATCACTTTTTTCTATCTCCAGTCCAAAAAATATCTTAATCTTAATTCAATTATACATAAGACATTCGACATCGCCTTTTTTGCCAAGGGGCTGAGAAACTGAGCAAGTTGAGTTTTATTTGTTCGCTTTTGCTGCAGCTTCGACTTCATTGTGACTTGAATGAGAGCCAGGGAAAGAAAAAGGGTGTTTCTCTCTCACACACTTGCACACATTGAGAAGAGCAAGGAGCGTATTATTATTATTTATGATGATCACTGCTTTCTTCCTCTCAAACTCTATGCAATAATAATAACAGTGATGATGTTAATGATAACTTTGCCAGATCACAGATCTTTTATTTAGTGCTAGAGCTAAAGAAGGAGGGAGCAACTAAAATCTGGTCATAGTCGAGCTGATGACGAGATGAGCATCTTGTTTATCATTTTAGTAGTAGGTCTATTTTTTAATGACTGCTTACCCTCCTCCATCAATCCTCACTTTTTTACTTGGCCATGATTATGGCCACCAACTACCAGAAAATCTAGAAAAAAACAAAAGATGTTTTTCTGCCCAGAAAGAGACTACTTGAATTGTAGAAGATGATAAATATTCATTTTCGACCTCATCACCATTCATTAGCATCAATTAAGTCCGTCTGACTGACCACATTGGATCATGAAGTGAGCAGAAAAATATAATTTTTTCTGTAAGTATTCTTGGTAATTACTAGACTATATTTTATTAATCGGGTTACAGCTAAGCTAAATAGTAATTATTTAGTATTTAATTTACAGACTACAAGGAAGCAGAAACCTGACCAAGCACCGAATCACATCTGCCCGTATGAATCATGCATCCATTATTATTATTCTATTAACTGAAAATATTTATGCATGCATTAACTAAAACGAATTGAAAATAGGATTAAAATATTTTCATGTGATCCCTCTTGTGTTCCGCAGAAGTGTTTTAGAAAAGTGGAAATAAATTTTCTTGTTCATCTCAACCCTTTTAGTTGTGGTTGGCTGGCAGGTTTTCTGTCCTGGAGTGAAATTCTAATGCTTCCAGTTTTCCCAAATGATCTTCTAAAAGAAAGACTAAAAACTGGAATCGAATAAGAATGGAATCAATTTTTGTATAAATTTCCCCTCTGTGTCTGAACAAGTCTGTGTAAAAATGTAAAAGGCATTTTTACTTCTGGACTTGTTCTAGGCATATGTACAGAGATATGTTACGTAATGCATAAACACAAGCAGAGGTTAATTTGAGAGTGACGACGAAATTGACTTGGAGAAATTTCATCGAAGATCCCGCAATGGAATTCCTTCATTAAATTTCATTCTTTCCTTTTTGGTGGTCATGCAGACATTATCATGATCATGATCATCAGCAGCGAACCTCATCAGCATCACATCACCTGTGTACATTTATTGCACTTTGTTAATGATGTCCAGTCCTGACTGACATCCAACTAACTGCCAATTTAATTACATGCTTCATTCTTTCCTTTCTCTACAGATGCGATCACCATCATCATCGTAGTCGTCAAATAATGATGATGAAGGAGATTTTCTTGAGAATGAAGCTACACCACAGTAACAACAAAACTGTCTGAGTTTGCTTACATATGCTAATATGCAAATGCATACATAAGGATACGACATATTTCCAATCGATGAGATGGGACCATCCATTCTTGAGCAAGTGAAATGGAGAATGTCTTTATTTCATGAGAGAGAGGGAGAAAATGATTATCATTATGGGAGAGCTTGGACAAAACAGGCAACCGCTTTTAATTTGCTAGGAGTTGCATAAAGATAGCAAAATCACCACATCCGTTGCGATGCTTGTAAAGGAAAAGCAGCTTTTTGGGAATAGTGATTTGAGGATTGGATGTTTGCAGCTTGTTTGTGACCGGTGCTCGGCGCATGGCATCAGCATCATGAATGACTGAATTGAATGACATGCATGCCTCAAACTAATGATTACCAGAGGAGCAATTAAACTGTTCGCAGTACTTAAGTACCTACTTATCTGCTCCTGCTGCCGTTTCATGCTGATTCTTGCCCCCGCTGCTGATGGAATGTTATGTTATTTTAATTAATAGCATTGATTACAAGTTGCAATCGAAGCAAGCGAGCGAGCGAGCGACTGACCGGTTGATTCCCTGCTCTTTCTTCTCTTTATTATCACCTGGAGAAGAATCACTGCTGGAGAGAAAATAATAAACATACCTTTTAATAAGATAATCAATGGAATATTTTTGGACTTGTCTCACTCACTCCTGCTTCATTTATTCTCAAATATTATTCACCTCTGGAGTTTTGCTCCACTTTCTGTGCTGCATGAAAGAATGAATGAAATATTTTGTGATGCTTAATGAAACGATTTTCTCCACTCCCTGTGTCATTACACTTATTAGAATAAAATAACAAGAAATAAACACCGCGAAAGTATCTCCATTAAAGTTGGTACAAATACACACACAAGGTACTTTTCAAAGAGACATTTCAGTTTTAAGGATTCTTCAAAGCCAGTCAATGCACTGCACTGTGGACATGTTTGGAGCACTCGAGCACTTTTCTTTTCAGTTCTCTTTTGAAGTGTGCAAGATGATGAAAGGAGAAAAATAAGAGTGGCATCGATGTTGGAATGGATGTCGAAGAATGTTGTAATATGTAATAGAGTGTAGTAACATCATTTCATTGTATTACCTAATATAATAACACTCTTCAAAGACACACACTTTACACTTACTTACACCGTCCAACAATGTCAATAAATGGATGCCACTTGAAAAAGTGTAATAGCAAATAGCAGCATGGATTTTTTACATAGAAGAAGACACATTTTCTCCATTGTCATACTACATAACTATTATCATCTTCATAATATAATACAACTAATAATAAAATACCTGCCCACCTCTATCATTGATATAACATACTTAATAAATAATGAGAAGGTCTTTTCAGTTTTTATTTCAGACAGACGATGATGACGATGAAGACGGTGATGGCGAGGTGCATGGCTTTGCATTCGATTGCGTTTGCTTGATTGCTCGCTGAGTCTCTTGTCCATTGCCATTGCTTCCTTCAATTTTTTTCTTTCTCTTATTTTTCATTTGAAATCAAGATGATAATAATAATAATAATGACTCGAGAACAAGAAGATGGTGGAAAAGAGAGAAGAGACAGAAAAAAAGTAATTTTTGCTCGTCATCGTCAGATTTTTTTCTCCATTGTTGGCTACTTGACGGACTTCTTCGTGGCTGTTTGGGAGAATGGAAGCGTAAGAGAAATGAGAGGAAACAGAAACGAGATAACATGAACACGTATTTTTTTCGACACAAAAAAATTGTAATAAATATGGAGTAATAGTAATGTTGTGTGTAAAAAGTAATGCATTTTCTAATGTAATGTAACAATGCAACAGAACGCAATAACGCAACTAAGGAGAGAGAAAAAAATTCCCTCTGCCCACTTCAAGTTTCACTCCTATCTTTTTCTCTTTGATTCCTTTCTTTCATTCTTATTATTCTCTCGTGTGACTTGTTAAGTGTACACCTTGTAATTCTTGAACGATTTTTACCCTGATCTTTGAAGAAAGGAGAAAGAAAAAAATCGGAGGGGAATCCGAAGCAAGAGCAAAGCAAAGGTAATTATTGACAATGGAATGTGATTGACAGGTGAAACGACAAAAGAAGGCAGTAGCTCTTTAATCCTGGCTGCCTGGCAAAAGTTGCAGGAATCGATCATCATTTTCATTATCATCATCATCATCACAATCATTTCCCTTGTCCACAAAAAAATTCTAAAGGATTGATGCTGCTCTAACCTGGCATTATTTTGTCTCCCATTCTTTTCAATTCAGGAAGGGTGAAGGTGATGGCGATGCTCACAAGGTGGGAATCATTTTCATTACTAATCCAAATGTAAGATTATAAATTTTCGAGGAATTCAAAATTAAACATTCACTGAATTTTGATGTCAAAAGTTTTAAATTAACAATTCAGACCAATGCCTCTGAATCTGCAGGATGATGAGTGAGACACGACTACGAAATCAAAGACTGAGAAAAAAAACTGACAGAACTGAACACACTCAGTCAAGAGCGTCAAATGTAAAATTGACAAGACACGGAATAGAGAAAATAATGCATTTATTATTATTATCGTTTTTATTGAAGCTCTGCCATTATTATTACGACTTTTATTCTTCCCGATAAATATTGTCCATTCATTGTTGTTAACTGTTGCAGCGCGACTATGTGAAATGAAATAAGCATTGTGCGCCCATTTCATTTCTTCTCCACTCTTCAATCTTGAACGTAAAGATAGCCAAGTCATCAACTCCGTGCACATGCATCAATTTCAATTTGAGTTGTAATAATAATGAATAATAGAGTAGCAAGCAGAGCAAAGCAGGCAAGCAAGGCAAGCACCAGATGCGAATGTCGGCGTGTCTTTCTTCCTGTCGCGAAATAATACGGATCCACTCCACTTATCATTTTTCACACACTGGAGTCTGTTTGCCCCATCATCATCCACTTGAAGAAAGGCTCCATAAGAAGGAGCTTCTTATTTTCACAAGACACATCCACCATGATCGGCTTTTCGTTGAAAGATTCTTTCCTGCATTACGTCCATCTGACCACACCGTATAATTATCGCACACAACAAGATCAAAAGATAAGACGGAAATCATTGTTATCTCGTTACATAATTGTAAATATGTTTAGGTAACTCAACTCAACGCGACTTCACGTTCTTATAGCCCAACTCAGAGTCAACAGCTTTTTGAGTTTTTTTAAAGAGGGAGAATTCACACCTTCTGAAAGGAGAACTTTATGCTATTATTTGTACAGCATTATCATTATTTTATTACTTTTTTCTTCACCATGAGAAGAAAAGGAGCGAGCTTTATTAACAATGTTTTTCTCTCCTCTTTCTTCCTTTTCTTCATTCTCTGGAATAAAAAAGATTTCTGTGGTTTCTTTTCTCCTCTTTGCTGCTCGGAGTTTGAAAAATCCTATTAAATTATTATTATAATATAATAAATAAATAATCAAAATAATAATGATGATGGTCACATCACAATAATAGGGAAAAAACCTCTTGTTAACAAAAAGAAGAGGCGAGCTGAGATGAGACGAGATATGAGTAGTTTGAGATTGAGCATCATCACCCGTAAATATGACATACATGACGTGATAACCACGTATCTGTGTAGGATAAGTACACGATAATGATAATATGATGGTTAAGTCGAGCTACAAGATGTTTTGTCTGAATGGTGTAAAAGTGACGAAGAAAGGAGATGAAAGGCGATACTTGAGTGAGAACTTGAGTGGGGTGAGTAGCGGATTGAAGCAAAGAGGGAAACCGCACTGTTCATCGTCGTATTTATTTTAGAGTGGTGAAAAGGAAAAAAAATGTACACAAGTGTGATGTTATGATGATGCGATGATCGTTTTCATGATGCTCTTCAAATCTTTCCTCAAGTGTGGTTCGAGCGTTGAACTCATGTTCAGAAGAGACCGATTGCCATTGCCGTCATAGGCGTCATCATTTTTATGGTAAACAAGAAAGAGCAGAGGAAAATAACTTGAGCATCTCATAATTCATAATCCTCTTTTTTCTCTTCCGAATCCCACAAACCAAGAAAATACCGACAGACGGAGAAAATCAGGCTGCGGTTTCAATTTAAATCAAAAATCTATTTGGTTGGACACATTTTCACATGTTTTATTTATTTTACCGTTACCCTATTAATTTATTCTTAGATTCGCTAGTAAAAAAACATTTTCTTTCCACGGCCATAGAAAGTCATGAGACAAAAAATAAGCTTATGAGACAGAATCTTTGGATGCAAATCTCGGTCACGTGACCCCTCTCAATCAATTTTTCTCCTGACACTGATACTAAATAGCAGATCTGCTGATCTCCTTGTTCAAGCGATGATTCATTCGAATCATTAAACTAGCCGGATTATGATAAGTAGCCTCCATACTTAATATTGAGACTTTTTGTGAAAAACGGGTTCTACGCACAAACACTACCTTTGTATTGTAATATTACTAGAATTAGAATAATGTCATTATCCTTCTCAATTTTAACTCATCATTATAATCGCGCACATCTTTCCCATTTACCATATCGTAGCTCCGTTCAGTCAAGAGCCTCGGATTATCATTCTGTCTTGCCTGATCTGACGTGATCTGATGTGATCTGGGCTGGTGCGATTTTCACTTCCCAAAGTTTGCAGGCGAATGACAGCCATGAACAAAGCATCTGAAGTCACTCTATAGAGAAAATGAGAAATTGTGTAGGGTAATGTCACGCAATGAAGTGGAGCTGTTTTATAAAGTAAGTCAAGTAGGCACAAAGGTAAAGCACACACATGTGAACCAGTAATGGCCACAATGATGACGGATAATAATAATAAATGATGGATCATCATTTTCATCTTAGTCTGCATCTGTGCTTGCGGTGAAGAAGATAAAGGCGCGGTGCCTAAGTATCATGCGACAAAAGAATAGGAAGAGGACCTGAGTCAAGTGAACACACTTACATACAGCTAACTTACATGTGAACAATGTACATACAACAACAAACAGGACAACGCAACGAAAAGTCTTTTGTCGTGAGAAAGGGTTGATCCAGATCATTTCTGGTGGATTACTCTTTTCATGCCATCCATAATAATAAGTAATAACATCACTCTTCTTATGCACACACTTGGCTTCAAGACTCTGAAGTGAAGGGAAATAAGAATATTGAGGAATAATTGTATGCTACTCACTCAACTCACGTCACTTACTTTTCTAACATTAGACAAATCGAGGTGAACCTTGTAATAATAATAATGGTTCATGATTCCCCGTATGTATCTTATTCAAGAAGACACCTATTTTTCAAGATGTCGACAAAGATTTTTTTTTTGCAATCGACCAAAATTGACACCAATTTATTTTTTAAGCTGATGTATGTATGTATATGTGCAATAATGTCAGTTTGGGTAATGTAACTTATCGCATCACATTACAGCACAAGTTAACGTGCGTATCATAATTCAATGTGATGAATGAATAATGGCTGCATGGATTCAAGCAAGGCGTTTTTTGACAGCAAATTTTAAAAAGATGACAAAATGCTGACAATGGAGAGAGAATGATAATGCGAACTGTTTGTTGTGATGTGATGTGAAGCCAGTGCCAAAAATAATGAGGCAAATCATATCGAACCCGCATGCATGATTATTAGCATTATTACTTTTGTGAAAAGGTAGCTAGCGGTAAATAATCATAGGAAAGTCGAAAAAGTTGAGTTCGCTCGCTGAGTGCTCAGCATTCTTTTCTCTGTTTGCTTCATCTTTGTCTGCTCGTTTTTTCTCTTCTCACCTTCTGCGCGGCCATAACTAACCTCTTGAAAGACTCTCGAGCAATAATCATAATCACCAAACTGATACACAATAAAAAATAATCTTCAAGTAGCTCAACCTGTAGAAGCTCTCTGCAATTGCTACGATGTTGCTACTTGCAACACAACGGCAATCATTTTCTCTTAATCCGCATCTTTCAAAAAATCGACAGTTATTGAGATGCTCAATTTGTCTTGGTCGATATCCCGCTGCGATATTTAACTCAAAGTGGATGAATGCAAGGCAAGGAGCAAAAGAATCATGTGTTGTGTGATATGATATGATATTCCTTGTTTTTCATGATCGTGGCAGCAGCATTTCCATTTTCGGATAACTTCAGCTTTTAACTAACTAATCGGAGTGGATGGCTGCTGCCTAAAAATAAAAAATGGAATCTGAAGATTGGACAAAACACATCACACCACAAGGGACACGATACAGCGATAATCCTTCTGATCATCAAGTGCAGCTTCTTATTTTCACCAATTTATCTATGACCATGATAACGCAGCTCTGAATGTTGTTCCCTGCTGGAAATCCCTTTTTTCTACGTGCAACGTGCGTTGCTCGGTTCAAACCCATTTAAATGGCCACATCCACATCTCCATAAGACACAAACAAATTTGATTATTCCATCTCATGCGTACTGCGGTCAGTCACTCAGTCATCATCAATTTCCTTATCTTCCGTAACCCATCTCCATTATTTCGACGATAGCATCCAATCCGCTCGAAAATATTTATAAGATAATCTCCGCTGATGAAAGGAAACCGATCGAGCATCATATCACCTGCCCAAAGTCAAACTAAGAAAATGGATGAGATGAATACATTTCACCATGATATTACTTACTTTTTACTACTTCCATTTTTCCAGTCTTAATCATTACATTGCATCACGTCATATCAAATCATATCCATCCATCTCTAAACTTCTCAATGAAAATGTAAATGCGCACACTCAAGCCTTCTGAGTCGATGAGGCTCCTATCAAAATTCTTCATCAATCACATCAGAGGAAATCAAATCAGTAGTTAATCTTGTGTGTACCTTATCTTGTTCTGGCTGCACTTGGCTGCGTTCTCCTGGTCATTTTCCATGCTGACAAAAAAATAATGCCCGTTTTTATTATTGATTCTGACACTGACAAATCAACATTAATATTTATATGGCACTGATCAAAATAGCAACTTTGTCACTACTACCTCCATAACATGCCGTATTTTATTGCATAATAAGTTGCAGCAATATATTTAAGTAATGTAATGTATGTAATCACTGTTGCTCACCGTCAAACAAATCCGACAATTTTTTTTTTTAAATTCATCATCGATAATGTTGTTCAAGTAAGTTGGCGGAGGAGCAGAACAGAGAAAAAACGTGAGTTATTGACATACATTTCATGACTTATTGCATATTACATTACTAAGGTGAAGCCCTGCCTTGCATTTCTTCCTGAATCGATCTTTTTGATGGGGCGACGCAAGACAGAGTTCAGCAAGAGAGTTGCGTAGCCTCTTGTCCATTGATGAACTTGATTCGTTTGGTAAGTTCAGTGGCAATTTGAGGAATCGCAGACACACACCAAACTAGTAATAATCATAATAAGTGGGCATGCGAGCCAAAGGTTAATTGAGTCTGCCTTTGTCTGCACCTCCATGATTTCGTGAGAGACGCTGAATAATAATCTCCTCAGTCTTATCACCATCATCAAGATGAACAGGAGCACCGTACCATTCCTCTCATCTCACTTCTTCACCTCGTATCATCAAAACATTTACTAACGTTACAATCTCTCTACTTACAATTTGAGTACCAGGGACAGAATTTTTTCTCAACATTTCATCATCGTCAATATCGTCATCATCATCATTATCAGATCGTAGAAGAGAATGAAGATTATTATTATTATCACTCTGCTCTCAAAGATCTCCTTCTGAACTGAATAAGGACAAATATTAGGCATAGCATTTTTTTTCATACGTGGCCCACTTGATACAATATGCTGATGTGTTGATGATAATAATGGTGTGGCCACGGTATTGAATTTGGATTGTCATTAACATTTTTTGGAGCAGCGCAGACCTGATGATTTAAAATGTTTATTATTATTTACTACTTATTTGAAATTCACAGTTTTTACCAAACAGTCTTCTTAAATGATAATAATATTATTTAGTCCATTATTACTTACAATCCGTGGCTACTTGCTACTGTGCAACATATTTTATCATCGAAAAAAAAAATTGAAGCGAACGCGAAATGAGAACGCATGAGAAGTCATGATCAGTTGATCACTGACTCGAATTATTTTCAGGATCTTGATTACACTGAGACTGAGAATTTTCCTTGTGAAATGAGTAGAGTGACAAGTAAATGTGTTCGACATGGGAAAATTATGATGACGATAATCATCAAGATGAGGATGATGGTAATGATGGCACAATGTTTTTCACCGGTCCTCTAATTTCCACAAGACAAAAAATAATATGCTCAAATGCTGATGCTGATAGTGAGAAGAGGATGGAAAATTCTAATGAGGAGAGTCTGAAAAAAATAAGGCTTTAGCGCACATAACGAGATGGATCGCAGAATAGAATAAATGGAGCATCAACAGAAATAAAAAATATCAAGAAAGAAAAACAATGGACACAATACAACATAACATAGCACAATGGAATTAGATCGCAGGTAAGCAGATTCAATTCAACTCAACAATCCTTAAACTTTACTTCATCATGGTAAATCTTGATATTAAACATCATAAAGCAAAATGCGCAATTTTTTCATCAGTCACGTAAAACAATTTTCTTTCTCGTAAATTCTTCTGTTTACGTGAAATTGCGTTGGGTGCCCCTGTCTTTAATCGAGTGCGCGGCTTCGCAGTTCTCACTCTTATTACCATCATCAAGAAAGATCATTGGACGTCATTGGATGCCAATGGATCTTCGATTCGATCATTGTTCAAGCAGTTCAGCAAATAAGCGCAATAATAACAATTGCTAATTTTTCGACGAGAGAAACAAAAATATTTAGGTTGGTACTTGCCAAAAAGAAGTTTTGCTGATTCATGCGAAAAAAGGAGTTGAGTTTTTAAAAATATAAATTCAAAATCACCATGGATAGATTCCATCTCGGTTTGATTGATAATGCTGATAACCTGGTGAAGTCTAATGTTAATAAAATTAATGTGTTTTCATAAAAGTAGCTTCGTTTGCCTCATTCAGTGACTAAAAGTAAGCATTTAAAAAAAGATATTTTGGCATTGGCGTCTTATCAGTTTCTTATTTATTTATAAAGTCAACCTACACGAAATGGGAGTTAGTTAAGTGCACATAAAGAAAGTAGTGATGTGTGTTGGCAATGGAAGCAAAGGCAGAGTGTGATTGTCAGCGGCCACCCAGCTCAACCTTCAATTAATTTTTTTATCCAAAATAAAAACAGCAGCATCAATCAGTGCAATCAAATCAAAAGTTCAAATAAAATAAGCAAGTGTGACCAAGAAAAGAAGGGACGAGCGAGACAAATGAATCAGAGGATTTCAGAGCTCAGAGAGAGTTTTCGTGTCTCTCACTGATCATCATGCCTAAAATGAACATTACAAACTGATATAGCGCCAGTGCCACTTTTCACGAATTACGAAAGCTTTTCTTCTTTTTCTCTCTGATATATATTTTTTCAAAATCCAAAAAGGTTGATTAACCCAGAGCTGATTCATCTCCCAGAGCAGCAGAGAAGATGAGAGAAATCCCACCCACCCATCACATCACCCAATTTTTTTCCTCTTCAGAGAGAGACCATAATAATAATAGCGTACATTATTACTATTCATTACAGTAGACACAGCTCCATTTTACTTATCCTTTTACACAAAACGTATTTTTATGGATGTGTGTGTAACTTGGCATAATGATCATCATTATTGCTCCACACTCCATATAACATTATATTATCTCGCAGAGAGAAAAGTTGCCGCAGCCTAGTGAGTGAACGAGTGAGTGCATTACTTACATTAACATTAACATTACAATTTAATATTATTACATACTTCCAACAACTGCATTACCTCACATTACATTTTCTTCTTCATCTCAATTTCCCTGGATGATTTGCAAATGAAACGGTTAATGTCACCGTGACATTTGAGATTGTACACGCGAAAATATTATCATAATGACATAATACAACACAGCAATGTAATACAGCAGCAGCACCAGACAGGATTTTTTTCTGGTGCCACCGGCGGCGTGGTCATCATCAAACAAAAAATTTCTTTTCTTTTTACTGTAAAATCTCAGGGTAATACAATAAGCAAAGGGTTACACTTCCCATCAAAAAATTGTTGTCATGATCATAATCATCTCCAATTCACGTCACTTGTACCTATTCATTTTTGTAGTTTTTCCTTCCGCTTATTGGATTAAAAGGTGAAGATGAAAATGGGATAAAAATGAAGCACTTGAGAAAAAGAAAACTACTCGAATCGACTCAAGATTTCCTCATTTCAACAAAAGTCCCAAGTGCGAGTTGACTGACCATTCTTTTGGACTCTGTAAATGGCAGCGGTGAGCAGAGTTTCTCACATAAATGAAAACATTATTAAATAAGCAGCAAGAAGAGAACAGAGTTATTATCCTCTTTAGGAGAAAATCTTTTTGGGACACAATATTTAGAAATGAAACTCAAAACATGACACGACACGAAACAACGATTTCTGTGATCCTCAGCTTGAAAGTTGGCACAATCGATGATATGAAATGATGGAAAGCATTCTTTAGTTATTATTATCATTCTATTATTATTACTATTAGCCAAGTAATTCTTGAAAAATAATAGTAATAAATGATGCTACACACAAAATCTACGCTTTTTCATCCTCATTAACAACAATCAGTCAGTTCGTAATTTTTAGACGCGAAGCGAAGGACTCCTTAATAGTCAAAGAAAATCTCACTCCTGCTTTTCTACTTTATTTTTGATTCCCCAATTCAAATGGATTTCCATCGCCAGAAGATGATCGGGATCGCAGGATCCAATGGGCGCTACTGAAATTCAACATTTGGCATTTATTGAGAACAATTGCCGCCATGTCATTGCCATCTAATGTAAGCACAACGTAAATAGTATCTCCAATCTCCACACTATTGTATAAAGGAACAGAGCCAGAGCATATAATAAAATAAATTACATAAATAAATAATAACAACAAAACAATGATAAAAATCAAGTGAGACGAAGCAGACGCTGCAAAAGCCAGAGTTTTTTATACTTAAAAATAAAATCTCGGAGATATTTTTGTTGGATGATGGATGATTGCTCTTAATCGGAACGCGGTGTGCTGACTTTAAAATAAAAGTTAAAACCTACTAAATGCAAGTTTCGAGCGAAAAACAAGAAACAAGAATGATTCCTTTCTATCAAAACATGGCATAATAACAACATAACGATGTCAGTTACTCAAAAATGTTAAAGGTTGCATGCGTGGCATGCAGGCGGGCAAAAAGGCAGCAGCGCAGACAGACATTACCAAAAAGAGAACTTTCCTACAATCACATCACTTCACAATCACGTTAGCAGCTTGCGCAACACCAGCATTAAAATACATTTACGATAAAAAAATAACAATGAAAAGTACACACAGACATAAAAACACAAGAAAATAATAATTGTGCTCGGTATCATTTTTTTTCTTTTGTTTTCTTTTGTTTTCTTTTCTGATATCAGCGAAAATACCTCAAAACATGAAACAAGTATTAAAAAGTCAAGAGAAAGAATCAAGATAGAAAAAAAAGTAGAAATCAACAATTTTATAAGTAAACTTTTCTCGTCTTTCTTCATTTGCTCCTACAAACGTCCAAAATTGTTGATGAAGAGAATGATGATGTTGATGATCACCATCACCGTCATTTTCTGTCTCTCCCATGATAATCATGATTCATGCAAGATCACACAAGAACAGCAGTCTGATTGCACTGCATTGGTTTCACTCGTTTAAATCCGAGATTTAATCATTTTTTAACCCTTTTCTCTCCCAAAATCCCAAATGGATAGGATCCACTTGTTTTTTTTTTAACTTCAACTTGAGCTGAGTTGAAACCGTCAAGAAGCCGTAATTTTATAAGATTAGTTACATTTCTCGAGAAAAATTAGCGTGTTTTACGGATTATTATTATTATTATTATAAAAATTATTCCGTAATTTGGTTACACAGACATAAAGAAGAAACGTTTTTTAATAGAAAAAACTATTTCTGCTGTCTCTGCCGCCGTTTGGTTTACATCAAGTGAAACGCGATCACCGTTCCTGTTCGTGTGTTTAAAGGGAGAATTGAAGAATTCTGATGAAATGGAAATATACGAGCGAAATTGTATCATCTTGATCTTGTTCATCTCGAAAAAGGCACAAAAGCGCAACACGGACACAAGCATTACATTACATTCCTTGATAATTTTTCTCGTGCATTGAAATTCCCGACGGTGATTTTGATACGCTATTTTATTCAAGCATTTTTCACTTTTTACTCGAGATCCACAAAAAAGGACCACACAACAAAAATTTGTTCTTTGATAGGTGCATATCAAGAGCTACACTAAAAAGTGGAGATGAATTATGTCATTTGCCATATCATATTTATAACAAAAGCTTGGAAAATAAATTTTTGCGCAAGCAAAGCTAGTAAAAGTAAGATATTTTATATTTAGTTATAAAAAAGTCTGTCGTAAAAATGTGACGAATCAAACTGAAACATTTAGAAATCCTAGAGTTAGAATAATCTTTACACATCTACATATAGAAATGAAAAGGAGAGTGAAAAGTTTGACATTTTCCCTAATTAATACAAATGTCCAACCTCGTTTTCAACTCGCTCTGAAAAATTCTTTAATAACATTATTATTTCCATTGTTATCTCCCTTATCACACCGAAGGGCAAATTCTCAGGTTGACAATAATAAAAATAATGGAATGGAATAATCATCTTGACATCCCAAGATAAAAGATCAGGATGATGATGAGCTAAACCAATAAACAGTTTATGCCTTTCTTAAAAGTTAAGTAAACTAAGTTCTACTGTGTAACTTCCAACAACAACAAATGTTTTTCATTACGGTTCAAACGGACCAAGAATGCACGCACCTTGCTCGGTCATTTTTATTGAGGAAAGACCTGGAGACGCGGACCATCCTCACCCTGGCTCTGCCAGACTTCAAAATGAAATCAGTAAGAATGTTACAGTATTTTCTAGTGTGATGTCATGTCTCATTTTAACTACCTAAAAACAAAAGTTTTCTTTTTCCTTCAAAAAAGGTCTAATCGTCAACACCTAATTTAGGAGAGTCTTAACAAAAGAAAATCCATTAGGCAATAATATGGAATAATGGACAGTGGTAATTGAGGTATTTAGCGGCGTCTAACATTATTTTCAGTTTGTTTCAAGTGCCAAGGTGGTAGTAGTGGTGATGGTGGTGGGCATGGGCAACTTATTAAGCAGCTTATTAAGCTCAGCTTGCGCGACTAGACTCAAGCAAAAAGGCAAGAAAGGCAAGTAAAGTGAAAAAAATGTGGGGGCGATGATATGATGACGAATGAAGACATCAACTTTGTAAGCTAGAAAAGATGTTTTCTTTTTTCCCATTCGTTCGATTCTCCCCGAAAGATCTCAACCTAAAAGTTGCTCTCAAGAAGTATGTGTAGGTACATACACTGTTAAGCCACTAATTACTTTTCAGTTTTTTTTTCTTGAAAAAAAGTGAATGAGTTGCGAGTCGACTTGCTGCAAGCAAGCGAGTGACGGCCAGTGACCAACCATTTTCAGAAGACAGGCTAAAGCACGTAGGCATTTTGTGAGGGAAGAAAAAATCAGACTTTTCTTGTTTGTCGGTGGATATTTTCCTTGAGCTTATTTCAACCTACTTAATATGTTCAACAAGAGTGGAATAGTAACATTTTCACTTGTCTCTCTCACTCACATTTATTTAGAAAGAGCAGTGGGAGAAGTGAAAAAAATCAGTTTTAACTGAGAATTTCTTCTTATCACTTTTATAGAGCTCCAGCTCAATACTTCACTCGCTTATCTTGAATAATGTGAGTGTAATGTGACCACATTAAATTTAGCCTTGTGGCCATTAATTGATATTGATAGTACTGCTTTAATTACTCCTTGATGAATTGTGAATGTCCCTATTGCAAATTTTGATTATCAAAATAATTCATCAAAGGCAAAAGCGCGCAAGCAGCCTGCTTTCAGGCCAAGCCTATTGCTTGTCCATGTTTAAACTCACACTCACACACAACATCAGCACTCTGACTACGGCACTATTATCAGCGAATGTGACAAGACCACCGGCAATAAATCAATCAAGCTATAAAATAGTTTTTAAAAAACATGTGCTACATGCACCACGAAACAAATGCATACAACGAGCAAACCCAAACTTTGTAAAAGCACGGTCAACGGCAAACTCGGAGACTTATCAGGAAGACTGTCATGATCTTGTCAGAGGTTTACAAACTGCCATGGCATGGCAATGCCGAATGAAACATATTCATGATCCGTCCATTTCCCTCCAAACATTTTGCCTTTTGCAGGATTTCGTGTTTCTCTTATCAAGCGGATTTACGGACTCACTCAATGAATGAACATGGCTCATGGCTTATTGTCAGTGTCGTTGCAGAATTTCGTACATCGTGTTATAACATAATTATCAATTCCCTCGTCAACTCATAAAAGCACCAAATCACTAAAATGCTTGACCAAAAAAGAAGGCGTTTAAAAAAATAACCACGGTTCATGGAGTGAAAACATTTTTTATTCAAGCTCAACCTAAAACAAATAGCTGCAACATACAATCATAATACGGACAAACTTTTTCATTCCGTCGTAGTAATAATGTAGTATTGTAATAATAACTTTTTTCATTCACTCGCTTTTTTCTTTTCTTGTTCGCCGTGGTTGACCAGAGTTGAGTTGTTTTTCCCAAGTAATGTGACAGGGACAATGGTTTGTGTACATAAGATGTGATGTTGTTTTCCCATGTTGATGATGTTCAGATGGAGCGGATAATGGCACGGAAAAAGGAATGAATGAGAGCCGTTCCGTTGTCGACGTCGTCATCGTCCTCCTCATCATTGTCGCCTCTTTTTATTCTCGCGTGTTGTTTTTACTTTTTTCATTACAAACAACATCATTTTGATGTGACGGTGATTCTCCGACTCTGATCGTCCTCCATGCAATCTTCATGTTCACCATGATGACGATGACGATGACGATGAGCATGGCACTCAGTCACTCACTGATGCCTTTTCGTTTCATTGTCGGCTTCTTTTCTTCAAATTTCTTCCTCCTGAACATAACCCAAGAAAGACACTCGTTTTATTTCATTTTACTTTATATTGCGTACATTACATTACTCCATTCATAGAATTGTTCGTTTTTTACACTCGAGATGAAGACGTTATGCGATGCACTGCAATGCAACTTTAACTCGAGCATCGAACGGAGAATTTTTGGAAGGGAAGACGGTCAGGTGAAAAAGAGACGTGTTTCTTGTAATTGTAACTTTTGTGTCAATCCATCGACAATCTCATCAATTCAGACCTTTCACTCCACTTGTATCAACATTAAACATGCAACTGAGTCCTGATCTCTTTATTTTCCAACTTAACCCTTTTTTTCTTTGTATTGTGTCTGTCTGCCCTGACTCTGTCGTCCGTCGTCGTCTAGTTCGGGTTTCTTCCCACTCTTCTTCAAAGAAAACTCATTGCAGCCAGTTTCAATTTTGTGCACGCTAAAAAGTAGTTATCCACCAAAACTATAATAAAAATGTGTCTCATGATCAAGTAAGTGAGTCAAGTTAAAGTCTCCCTTTTCTTCCAACATTCTCTTACAATGCTTGTCGGTTTTTCGTCAATCAAAGAGCAACGCCACAATGATGATGACGACGACGATGTTTTGTGATGGTGATGAGATGATCTCTTCATTTATTACATTTATTGCATTACATTCGTTTTGTGTATTTAGGAAGTGACTGGAATGGGGAATAATGCAGAAAATATTTTTCCACTCCACTTGATGAGTCAATTAAAAGGAGATGGGTGTTCGAAGGTGCCATTAAATGGGCAATAATTGACCCATTTGCCTTTCCTCTTCAAACAAACACTGGAAAAGGCAAAAAACTACTGTTATGTTTTAATACAGCCTGGAGCATTTAATTACAATGTAGCTATGTTCGTTGGAGCTGCTTTTGCAGAGAAATTATTTCATTTATTTAATTATCTTTCTATCCTAAACGAAACGCGCTGCAAAACGTGTTTCAGTGTATTCATCTGCGCCTTCAAATTAATATCTGAGTAATTATTTGCTCAGACTTGAGTTGTGAGGTGAAGAGGAAAGAAAAATCATAGAATATCTCCAACTTAAACAATTTCATCTCTGACTTTGATAAGAAAACTCGAAACTAAAATATGGATCAGTTTTCTGTATGCAGAATAAATTCCAGCCAGCAGATTGCTATCATTATGAACAGTTTGACATTATGCTTATCATGAGTAATTTTCATTCATTTGAGCTGTGCTTTCTGCCAAACCTGCATTTTACATAAACTACACACACGTTAAATATTCTCCATTTCATTCAGCAGACTGAACAGGAATTTGGTTTTTGTATGTATGTGCGTAGGTTGATCCTCCTCCGATCTTGTCATTGCCACCATCAACAGAGAGACAGCAAAAAAATTTGTCACCACTTTCCTTTTAATCCATCAGATCATCTCATGCAAATGAATGGCCCGCAGTTGTTTGTTATGTTCGCCGTTTTGTCAGTTGCCTGACTCAGAATTAGATTCTGTGAAGCCAACTTCATTCAACTCTTTCATGGAACACCCTCTGGACACAAAATTATAAAAAAGACTCATGATCACGATGAAGTCGATGACGTACGTACGTAAGTACCAAGCAAATCCAAAACGTTCTAAAAACAATTAACCATTTGGTATTTTGGATTCAGTTGAAACAGTTAACGGCTGGATTAAGGAAATTCGATACAAAATAAGTGGATTAAAATGTTTCTGCTTTTGTGCATCGTTTGAAAACAAAAATAAAGTAATTACCAGTGTGTGTGTGACAATCATATCATAACATAACATAAAGTTTATCAATACTTCGCTGCATCAGTTTTCAGTTCAATTTAATCCGCATAAATCTGTTAAAGTTATTTAGTTAGCATCAGCGTCTGCCTGCAGTCATAAACTGAACAAACACATTTTTCCTCAATCCCTTCTTTATTTGTCCCAATCGAACTGAGCGATCCACCATCGCCCCATGTAACTCAATTTTCCAAGGTAGTTTCGTTCAATCACGTCCGGTTTCCATGCCAAGTTATCCATTCACGATAAGAAGACTTTACGAAAATCTAAGCTGATTTTATTTGAGATACTTTATTACATTTAATTTTCCATTCAATTTATTGACTCATCATCATCAACAGGATCGAAATCAAAATCAGAATGACGTGGGCAGATTTCACCTTCTTTTTCTTATTAAATCACATCACCTACCTAATCACAGTTTTGTGAATCGGGACGATTCTAGATTCTAGATTTCGTCGTCCTGTGGAGATCGCTAATGAGTGACAATGACAATTGATAATTTTCTCTCCCCGTTTTCATTACCAGTAGCAGGGAATGAAGAAGAATGACAAAGAGTAGGAAAATGTGTGATTGTGGACTTAACAAGATCTTTTCACCCTTTCAATGAAATCCCGTAATTGAATGTGAATGGGAAGGAGTGGAGTGGTAGACACCCGGGTCACCCAAAAAATCAAATTCTCAATCGACAATTGATTTCTAGTATTACAGTACAGTAGCATATTTTTCATTGTTTGCTTCAAATCAGAAACTCCAACCAACTCAGGTAAAACTTGCTATTAGTTTCCTAAGCAAGTGAGCACGACATAAGCATGAGATGACGATTTTCCTCACAATTTCCACTTCACCCAGGCCTTGTTGAAGAGAAACGACCGCAACTGTGACACCAGTCTTCAGTCACTGAAGCAAGAGTCTTTCCTCTCCTGCTGCGAACACTCCACAATTGCGATTGCGAGTGAACAAACAAGCAAAAGGTGGGATAATAATCATAATATAATATAATAAAACATAGCAATAATAATAACTGTGCTGCTACTAATAATATGTCATCTTTCATTCATAGCATAGCTACACTTCGTCTCCTCTGCTCATCTCACGATATCATGAAATGATATCACCCTGAAAAAATTTGTTATTACACTACAACTACTCTACCCACACATCATTATTTATATGATTCATTCATATTAAACTATTATTATTTTGCTAACTTATATTTATCAACAACAAGCTAAATTATGTACGTAGCTCCGTACAAAACGTATTATTTATATATAATGATCCACCACCACCACAACCAAGACAAGACTTTACTATTAAACTGCTTACCTGAACTTAGCAGCAAGCGACTTGTTTGCTTGCGTGAGTTGCAGCAATATTATCGTTGTCATCTGTCACCACATGACGTCCCAGCTACTTTACTCGCTCCTCTCTTCTGCCACTCGTCCCTTTTTTACTACTAACAAGCTAAATATAATAATATCAAATAAACATGGTTAATCTAACGAGCTCACGAATATGGAGAACTTGAGCCTACGTCAGAGACCGACTTCCTTTCCCTTACTTCCTCCACTTAAAAAACGGACTTCTTAAAAAAATTGACCCTTTACTTTAAACTTGCAACATGCTTGTCTTGTCATGTCAAGTTGATGCTAAATAATGATTACAATTGTTAGGAAAGTATCTTCGGCAAGCAAACAACATAATACGGGAGTAATGCGGCAGCAAGGCTAATAATGAATGTTAATAATGAGTTTATTTCTGCTTTTGTTGGTTGCTCGAGAGAAAAAGGCAAAATTTTGCTTTCACGTATCACACTGCTTACTAATTGCAAAAAGAATATTTTTACCCTGAGGTAAGCATCTAAGTATCTACCTACCTGCTTTTGTGCAGAGAAAGCACGATACTGATAATGTGGTCACTGTCTATTCTACAGTTACAATTTCTACCTACCAACAAGAATAAATGCGTGTTGTGTGCATGTTTGTGCGAGCGAACAATGTGCCTTTAATGATAATGGGAAGATCACGACGTGAAATGCCACAAAAGAAAAAAATATCCACCATATCGATACACATCACTTGCTACCATTATCATATCACTCGTTTTTTACCAGTGGGTATCATCTATTTTGGGAATTGACTAAATATTCAGTCTGAAGCCACAGAGCAAGGAAAAAATCAATCTTTGGTCCTTTTCTTTCGTTATTTGTGATTAGATTAGGCTAATAATTCACCCATAATAGATTTTCGTGCTTAACCGTTGATAGGATAAGCACGCTCAGCCTTAAAGAAACATCCTCAAGCCAAATAAAAAATCAGTCAGGTTTATATTGCTGTAGACAGCTCCAGAAGACGCATCAAATTGAGATTCCGTTTTTCGCTTGGGACTTGTCTTGAGACAGAAAATCTCAAGTGAATCGAGCATCTCTTTTCTATATTATAAATATTCCTCTAATTTTAGGGAAAACCACAAAATAACAGAACTGAAACATTCACAACTACAATAGTAAGGAAATCCTTTATCTGTCGGTACTTTAATGGAGTAAAATGGATGCGGTTAGGTAAACCGCAAAAATCTGCGACAATGGCAGTAGCAAAGCAGGGATAACGAATCATGTGAACACAATTCATAAAATTAAAATCAACTCTTAAATATCAACGAACTTGGTAATAATGATAATTTCGAACGTAATATAATATAATAAATATTTATAACGGTTCATCCATTATTTAGTTTTGCTTTTTCATCTGACTTTTCAAATGCTGCTACCACATCGTTTCCTTCATTAGTTACCGTTTTTCACTCACTTCATAACTTCAGTATTCAGTAATTTTTTGAGCCACACATTGCCATTATTTATCACTGATAAATTATCAGACTCGACCACCTCCCACCCTGGAATAATTAACCTTTTAATATTGTTAATTATTACTCTTTTATGTTTTCATCGTACACAGAACGCAAGATGCGATCGAGTATCCAGCAATTAGAAACCTATAAATAAATGCATAGTACATCCACTTTTGTTTAATTACGCACATTGAGTCAAGTGTCAAATGTCAACTTAACCTAACTAAACTCTTTCATGCTTTCCTCCTTTTACAACTTTCCACAAACCAAAAAGGAAAAAAAATATCTGACAAAACTAAAGGTACAATATCGGTTATTAATTTTCAATTCGATTTGAATTTCACGGCACATCAATTTTTTCCGCTGGACAATGAATATTTATTACGAAACAAAATTTACAACCGTTCAGTTCATTAGCACATTCTCGATTCCATACAAGTGCTGTGTAATACGAAGTTATTATTGGAAAGAGGAAGAGGGGCAATGGAAGTGTTTTCCGTTTCATTCATTTTCATTATGTTTTTTTCATTCACATTTAACAGCATCGAACCTGAATTGCATCACACTCAGGAGCTTTTTCACGCTTCGTTTCTATCGCTACATCAACTTCTATAGTCCCTTGTTGGGTGAGGCAGACGCTTGCTTGATAATGATGATGATGATGTGATGATATGAATGAACCATGAACTCCATCGGTCGTGATCATGATGACAAACGCCGAGATGGAACAATGTGTAAATGAGTTTATGCTGAACAGATGTACGCATTGTGGCCAGCTACATAACTAACTGACTATGAGTACCTGCTGCCAAGTCAGGTAGGACAGGAAAACACAAAAGCCTTTTTTCTTTTATACTTTTCTCCTTTTTAAAATAAAAAGTACCATATTTTTTTTAATGAATGACTGCGGAAACCTCATCTCGTTTAGTGTATGTAATGAGTCCCGAACCACACAATGCAATCTAATCGACCATTTCAGCTTCCATTGTTGAGGACATCTGAAGAAGATCACGCTAAAATAGAAGAAGGAGGCTTCCTCGTTATAGGAGGCAGTTATAGAAATTAATAAGAAATTAAAAATTATCACGATCATCACTCATTGGAAGTGAAAAAATCAACAGGCGTAAATGATTAAGAGACCCTTTCAATGTATGTAGCTGTGACAAACAATAAAAAATGCCGAATGTTTACAGAAGATTTGTTTTTTCAAAAGAAACTTCAGAGTTCATTCTCGTATTGAAAATTGTACAAAATTTAAAAAAGTGGCTGCATTCCATTGCTGATAAGCTATCAAGTTTATCAGTGATAAGGATACCCGCGAAGCACGTCAAAGTGTATGCAAAACAAAAGTTATCCCATGTTTTAACATTTAACTCGCATTATTTTACAAGCAATAATAATAAAAGCGAGAGAGAACATCTTGTTTTCATACTAAGCACAACACTAATAAATATGCTAATTAAATTAATGAGTCAACTTGTAAACACCTTAATGCTTAACAACTTAACTTGGCTCTGCTTTTCACTGCAGTAAATACAAACTGCGAATGCATAGATAAAGCTGAAAACTTGCAGTGCAGGCAGACAGAAATATAAATACGCAATCGAAAATGAAAATGAGTTTGAATTTGATAATTTTTATATTTAATATACTTAAAAGGGGAATAATTAAATATTCGTTTTTACAAATCTAATATTGCAAGAGCAGCATTTGAGAAAATTCATGTGGTTAACTTCATATCACATGTAATATATAATCATAAAATGCTAAAAAGTAAAATTTGCTAAAAAACGCTAAATGCTGACGCACCATTTTCATTTTCATACTCACATTGAAGAGTTGAGTGCTGCACCCAATCTAAACTAGTTTTCATAGTACTTCTCCATTATTATTATTATTACTAACTCCATTAACTCTGCCAGGGTAATAATTTCTTTTTTGACGATTGATTTTTTACACATGTTCTATGTTCCTGTAAAATATGAAAACTAAATGCTTCAAACGCAACAGGATAATTTCTTTCATGTAAAATAGTTTGGAGTAAGTGGACTCGACCTGACTCGACTAAATGAACGGCGTGGTAAGCATGAAAGAGAAGATTCAGAACAGGTGAGCTAAACAAGTCGTGTATCTACATAATTTTTACAGCACTCCTCCATAACTAGTGACTAGTGTAAACCTTAACAAAAGAAAGTATCACACATCACCAATCTAAGATAGAAACGAAAACCACTTTTTTGTATTGTACCCAAAAACAGAAAAATATTTATCATATCATTTAAATTGTACCATTATGGTATAATTTTTTTCTTTCAAGAAAAGAACAATTTTCTCAAATAAGTGGCTGCTGCATTTTGTTTTGAAAAAAGATTCTCTTACTTTAAACAACCTAGGTAATAATTAGGGTGAAAAAATGATCATACAAATGTAAACATAATGACTATAAAACGATGATGATAAACGATCAACGATAACAACATCAAGCAAGCGAGCGAGTGAGCGAGCGATTGAGCGATCCTTTTTTACTTATTTATGGGAAAAATCTTTTATATTTATATTAAATGCGTTGTCGAGTGAATCACTTTATAATTTATAGCGATTATCTGTATTGTGGCCATTTTTTTTTTCTTGGAGTTGTTGTGTGAATGGTGTCTGGGTGCCTAGATGTCGATGATAATTGCCTATGTAAAAACTCACCGGCCAACCAGCAGCAACCAACACCGCCGAAAAAAACGAGCACCTTATCGCGAAGAAGAATCTTATCATGTCTTAGACTTGTTGAGGAGGAAGAGAAAAAGATGGATGATGACGAGTTAGTGGTTAGTAAATAATAATAATGATAAATAATGATATGCGCAAGTGATAGCAATTATTTTAGTTTTTTTGCGAAAAAAATTAATAATACTTAATGTTATAAGATTAAAATTGAATGAGAACGCGAAACGTTTATTACTTATTATAATAATTATTAATATTACCAGTCGTGGTGTTTTCGCGCAGTCAGTTTAGCTCACCACTCAACTCGACTCATGCATCAGCGCGGCGATGTGATGCGGCATCCGCAAAAAAACCAGCCCCTTACTGTTTGGCTAGAGACGAGTGGAGTTAGTCAGTGAGTAAGGAGTCAGACGCAAACAGTATTTTATTTAACAAGAAATTTTCCGAACATGGCGCGCCGAGTCGATCAATTATCTATTTACACAACTAGACAACTCAAATAGAGGCGTGAAAGCGAACAAGGAAAATATGGATTTGAAAATGAAATGAATGTGAATCATTTTAGTTCAAGTTTTATTCTCCTGAGACTACATAAAATTGATATGAAGAGCGTTTAGTGCACAGTTATGATATGATGATAGGCTTTTACTAGTGACTGAATGCAGTGTAATGGAAGTAATTAATTTGATGATGGGATGCAGAATATGGTATTAGTATTAAAGTGCATTACTTTGCAATTGCATTATAATGCCAGTGTGCATAAAGTAAGTTACCTTAGCAGTTGGAAAACCGTTCAACTGGGATATTATTCTCTTTCTGGTATTTGGAAGGTAAGGGATCGATAGGGGATTTCTGTCGAGAAACTTGTGTCCGAACCCTCAACACTTTGACGTCAGGAAACCCGATTTGAAAGAAAAGAGCAGAAATAAGCAGCTTTTCTTCTTCAACTTTTCTCTTTACGTAGACACTTATTTAAGCAGGCAGAAAACGGTTTTAGCCTTCCAATTTATTATGCAACCTCTCCTATAAAAATTAGTGGTTGCAGAGGATAATAATAACACAATAGCGACTAACTATATGCAAATGCTGTTCAATTTCAGTTACATAAATAGGTAATTTATTTTCGTGGACTATTAGTTATTTATAAGTACTTATTATTACCTACTTCCACATTACATCATCTCATTAACATGGGCAAGTTTTTAACGAAACGTTAAGTTGTTGCATCCTCCCAAACTTCACAGTTCTATTTCTCTATGCAGGGTTAGACAAGCTTATTTTCATAAATTATTCAAAATTCAGAGGATGAATACCAAAAAAGGAAAAAGCAAACTAGATTTGGTGTGTCACTACATCACATCACCGGAAATGTCTGTCATTTACATACTCACAATAATAATTATTCTATGAGTACTTACTTATAAAGAACTAAATATTATTACATTTTGTCCAAGCTAAAGAGCTATTACTTAACTAATTAAATATTATAAGCCAAACAAAAGGTATAAAAACACAAATGGAGGTGGAGCGGGGCAAAAGAAGAATGAAATTAAAATTAGGAGCAACAGTGCCACTTTAAACAAATCGTTTATTGCCTAAATATTATATTATGCATGCATTAAACTAAAATCGAAGCGAAGCGATGGTTGTGATAAATAAGTACAAAAATGATAATGTCTCCAATTCTAAAAGTAATATGACGTGTCGATCTCATCATCGAGGGTTGACAATTGACAAAGTTGACAATGAAATGATGATAAATATGAATAAAAAACAACTAAAAATTCAATATCAATATTCAGATGTGAGGCAGTTTCACGTAGCTAAGCTAAGCTAACCTACACACCGTTTGATACAATGACCACATTTTGTGTGCTGTTTGCCTACCTTGACTATACCTCGGTTTTTTGCCTGTCGATTTTTTCTGTTCACTTCACTTGGTGACAATGATGATAATGGTGTATGAATTATAAATTACACATGTATCTATAAATACTAATGAATGATAATGACAATGATGAGATGAGTAGCATTTAAAATTCTATTTTTTATTCTTTCCTTTTTTATCATCTCCTTTGGGTTTGTCAACGATCAGCATCGTTGTTGTCGATGTCGCCGCCGTAAATCACCTGCACTGTCTACCTCGTTTATTCATTATTGTTCCTCCACTTCATTTTATTTATTACACCTCCAACAACGACGACATAACACAATCACCCCATCCCACCATATTGCAACCACCAAAAATACTGAATTTGGATGCACGCTGTGACCTCTTTCTTTCTCTGCTCTTCTTTTGTTTTCACCCGGTGTCTGTCTACCTACTCCATATACAATTGCAGTCGAGTTGCTCGGTTCAAGTGGCTGCCTACCTGAACTCAACTGACTCAACTCAGTCTGCCTGCCTACCTACGTATGTACATCCTTATGGCCATCATCCGTGAAAATGGACACGTCAAAAATGCTAATTGACTGATGAAAAAACCCTGTGTTTTAATGGTAAAAAAATGTTACAGCTTATACATACCTGGAGGAAAGGTGGAGGACGTAGGAGGAAACAATATAAACTTGAAGCGAAGTGATGGGAAAATAATTTTGTATTTATCTTAGTAACTCAAATGATGACACAATGGTCAGGTAACGTAACGAACAACAAGATGAAGTGAGGCAGTTGAGTAAAAAATTTATTTTTAGCTTGACTTTTTATTTCTATTGTATTCAGATTCATAATATTCGTTTGATGGCTTCAACTCCAGAAAATATTATTTCAATATTTTTTTTGTTGTTTTGATGGGAAGGAGGAAGTCGTCAAAACGTAAAAGTTACTTTCATGGTTCGGTGGTAGGCTGTGTTCTGCCCTGCCTACCACTGAATTTTAAAATGGCCATAGCTAAAAATTTACTTTTAACTCAACTCAAGAGCGCGATCAGATCACTTCATAACATCATTGAATTTGGCTACAGTCCAAAATCAGCTAGGAGGACATTTCAAACAGTTTTCAGGTAGCTTTCAATAAATTTATGTTTTCGTGTTCCTTCTTGTTGACAAATGCTGCCCAAAAGTCGACATGAAACAAGGAAGATTGTTTTTGGGAGACAAGGAGGAAATAGTTTTATTTTGCATAATATAAATAAATAAACATGGAGATTCTCCATGGAAGTCTTTTTTACACGTTAAGTTACTAAAAAGTTTGCATTAGGAATTCATGGAAATTCATGGGTGGAGTGGTCACAGTGTCGCTGACGCTGAATTCTTGATGAAGCAGATGAAATTAAATGAACATTGGACGTTCCTCCAAATTGAACCTGACTGACTGACTGAACCTTATTGTTTGTTTTTCATCCACTCTTGAAGGTTTTTAAAAAAACAAGTAAAAAATAACAAGCACGAAAGGACAAAGGTCTACTAGTTACAAAACAAGACACGAATTGATAATTTCTGTCTTCACTTTTCATTTTTTGTCCACAGCTGGAAAGAGGAAGCGGCAGCAGATGCGCTGTGATGGAATTATGATATTATGATAATATTTTCGGTGTGATGTGGTACGATGCGACCAGAAACGTTTTTTCTCAGGTAAGTAGCAAAATTAAAATCCCCAAAAAGGAACATCTTCGCCCCAGCCCCTTTTTTTTTGAAAACATTACCAGAAAATGTACTAAAACTAAACAGATAAATACAGTTAATTCGGCCATATTGCTCGTTTCCTGAGTTTGAGTCGACTCGTGACCAGTGGGCATGTCAAGATTTTTTCATGTAAAACGCAACAGCCAACTATAACGAAGAAAACAAATTTTATCACACTTGTGACTGTCGATTCACAGAAATATTTTTGTGTGACAAGCAAAATTGCTATATGTATTAGTTTTGCTCATTATTTATTATTATTACATTACCATTATCAAGTCATTTGCTCACGGATATTTTTGAAGCATTTGAGTGCACGACATATTTTGTCAAATGCTTTCGTTTAGATCAGGATCAAATCGCTCGGTTCTCCTTCGCAACGCAACCGCAATTGCAACTTTAAAAAATTGCCACATAAAAATAAAAGCTAAGGCTACGCAACACCACGAAAAATCTTGTTCATTTTTACCCTTATTATGATTATGATGGCTCATTAGTTGCCAATTATCATTTCTGTGGCCGTCTGAGCCCAAAATCCTCTCTGGTAATAATCATAATAATGGCGATAGCGTGACTCGAGTATTTTACTTACCTTAAGTCTATTACATTACCGCGATGGTGTCGAGAGTGAGTGTCAAGTCAGTAAAAACCAACTCGATACCATTTTTAAGGACCGTCCATCCTTTGTCTGTTTCTGATTCCTTACTGATCCACTTTTTTCCAAAAAGAAAAAATGCAAAGATCGAGAGCAACAGTAGCGGCATCATAACATACAATAGTGGTGTCTGTCTCTCTCTAGTGGGAGCAAAGCAACCATTAAATTATGACATGCATCAGTTTCACTATTTTTTGGTTTCAGGTATGATGAACGAGTGAACTGATCTTGTTAGCATCTCATGGTAATCTCGATTCCGATAATGAGCCAGTGAAGCAATGGGAACTTACGTGGCAAGGTAAAGGCGAGCAAAATAGAAACACGGAACTGTCTCACTTTTCTTCCAAAAAACTATTGCAGCATCAATAATGATCAGATCGTAATAATAAGGACTGTCAAGTGAGCGTCATGATATGATAACCGACTGTCAGGCGAGACACCAACCAACTTTCAAAAAAGTAACTCCGATTTCATGACTTATTAAGGCTGATTACCACCGGTGCATTACCATTAGCGAAGCAGCGGTTCCCTTTTTAGAAACAAAGTGATTATTATATTTTATTATTATTGAATTTTCATCTTTTCAAGTGCGGATGTTCCTCATGAAAAATTGGTTCCTTTCTCAAAATGCTGCCATCATCGTTGCACTGAATGAACACAACGCAACAACACTTTTCTAACAGAGCACACGCGTTTACACTCTTTTGAAGTGTGAGTGGGAAAAGGAGAAACGGATGTGTTACACCAGTAATGAAGACATAGGTGAACTGCAATGTCCCATTACTAAACTAACAGAAAACAAGGAGAATCTGAAAATATGGGTATTTTCCTTTTTTAAGGGATCCTCAACGAGGTTTACCGATTTTTGCCTAGCGTGACAAAAACTCGGTGCTGCTACATACTTTAAAAAAATATTTCCAAATTTTCTTGGGTAAAGGATCTTTGGGTAAAGTAAATAATGGACTTGTCGCCTCTTTCGGCTTTGGTTGTCTTGACCGATTGTTTGTTTTAATGTAAGTGATGAAATTGACTAGTTTAATATTGAACTTCCTCTTTACTAGCGTAAGCATTGTGCAATGCGATATTCATCTCATTAGCCATGATCCCATGGTTAGTTCAACTCTGATTTGTTTCCTGAGAATTAAAATTAATTGCTTTCCGCCGATGTATTTTTAAAAGGATTTTTTAAAAGTCGTAACATTTTTCAGAATGCGTTTAACTTTCTCGAGAAAGTTGTAGTCAATAAAGAAAATGTAATAAATAATAATAATAAAAAATAAACTCAAGTGGCTTGTGGCCACTTTTGTGTAAACCAAACATGATTGGATGACTGCTATTTTTGGAAGCATTTTTAATGCGTTTATAATTTTTATAATAAATATCCCATTGTCTTTATTTGATGACTTGGAAGCATCTTGATAATAAAAGTAAATAGAACGAGACGAGAAAGTCTTTTCAATGCAATGCAATGTGACCAATTTTTAACGGTTTGGCCCGAGTCGTCGGTTGAGGTTCAGGTACCTCACCTCCACGTCGACCTCCACCTGCTCCCAAAAACTATATAAAAGCTACCAAGAAGCGACATAAAAAGGGAGAATGGCCACGCTACAGATGAATTATATGGCTTTAACAGTCCATGAAATTAACAGGGAAAGTTAAATGCTACTCAGCTGGAGATTTTTATGAATTCCTGCTACCAATCTTGAACGCTTGCCTTTTGCTTCCATTCGATTGCGGTTTCATAGTCCTTGTTCTGGTCTCGGTCCTTGGTCATGGTTGTTGGGGCCTAGTGGCAACAAACAACAACTGTGAGGTGAATGGGGTGATGATCCCCCGAGAACATGATGATATTTTATATTTTTATTGATAATTTCAGTTTATTTACCCACTACTTTATATGGAACAATAAATAAAATACACTACGTTCAATTTTTGATTATTTTTCCCAACAAGCTTGAAATTGGCCTACAACTAAAATACATTTTATTGCTTCAAGTGAATCCGAAAAGGTGAAGGGAAGAGCTGTCCGGGGCTACTTAAGATTGAACCAGTTTTCACCCTTGGTTTCAGCCGGCGGTGTCTGCTCAATAACTCAGCTTACAAACGTAGGTAGGTACGTAAGTACGTCCACGTTCACGTCGACCTCCACCTGCCTTCTTTTTTCGCTCTCTTCATTCACTTCAACATAAAATATAATGTAATCCAGCTTCAATCTCATGCACCTTGTGATAAAACCCATTTTCTGTGGGGTGCCAGCTATAACTTTTACACACACACCATTTGAACTTTGACCACACTGCCCATTTTTATTCATTTATTTATTTAATGTAGCCAGGCTGCAGAATATGTACATAACAGGCGAAAGAAACGGCATGTGTGCAAAATAAATAGAAACAGAGCAAAATCTATTATGAATCAACTTTGTCGAGTAAGAGGGAGAGCCTTTCTTTTCATTCAATTTGCTTTGTGATGACCACCTACATTTTGGGGGACAAAAGGCTTTTTATTAGAATCCACCTGTCCTTAATTAATTGACTGGCATCATCATCATCATCATCATTGACGATGACATGAAAGAAAAGAAAGAAAGAAAAGGAAAGAGCATTAATTATTCTCTAGTAGGTAAGTAAAAGAATGGAAGAAAAAATGCAAAAAAATATAATCTACTAAACCGAGTTGATTATTAATAGAAACTTGGATGGTCGCTCTTGGTAAGTCAAGTTCGATTTCGACCTGGGCTTTTGAGCTCTTTGTGATTTCTACTTGGGAAAGAGCAAGGTGTGAACACTTTTATGTATGTATATGATAGCGTATGTGTTCAAATTAAAAGTTGACTGAAATGAATTGCATGCCAGGATAAATATCCCCAAAGGCCTATTTTCTTGCTAATACCTTATTAATGTAAGAAAGAACAAAAAGTTCATCAAATTAGATCAGGTCTGATAACAAGAGGAACTTCAGTTCCTCCCTTCCTTCATTTCATTCCCTCGAGCGCTCTTCTTGTTACTAGCAACTAATTAGTTTATGTAGCATTAATAAACACCATACACCATCAATAACTCCCAAGATAATTATCATTATCTTTACTAAATACTTACTTACATGGACGCACTTGACATGCCTCGAAAGCAACAAAAAAACTAAATCCTCACGAAATTGGTACAAATGTAAACTGTAAATACATAAAAATTTGGGGAAAAAATCATCTCGACTTTTCTCAAGCATGCATAATACTTTAGCTTAAGAAAGATTTTTTTGTGTAAGAAATCCTGACTTTGAACATTTTTTTACTACAAGAAAAACCTTTTTTCTTCCTTTTTGTCACTCTGTGCTCAGGGGCAATCTGCAATCAGTTCAGTTTCAGTCAGTTCACTTCAAAGGAAAGCCTGCAGCATTTGCCCGAAACGGCAAAATATTATTCTGCTTTCTTATTCACATGACATGATTTTAGCTCGATTCAGCTCGAACATTTTCATCGGACCCAAAAGCACAAGATGAAGGGAGAAAAGCCAAGAAAGATTTTTATTATCATTATTTTCGCTCTAGGATGTAGGTCTGCTTGATTAATCACATGTCAGACTGAATTAATCATCTTCACATCAAATCACCACTGTGTCATGCTCCACCACAAAAAGCTCTATTCAGCCAAGGTATGTCCGTATTTATTAACGTCATCATCGTCATCGTCATATTATCAGAGTTGATAATAATTTGCGTTCCTCCTTTTCTTCTCGTGGCACACACAGACACACACGTTACCACGTCAGCTAAATATTACAATAAGAGAACACAAGCATAATTCATATCATGTCATGTCATAAAAATGGTCACAGCCACATCATCTGAATTAGTAACGTTAACTTCAACTCTCGTCTCTCTAGTAAGGTTTCAAAGTGATTTCAGTGAGAAAGAAAGGACCTCACAGGAGGCTCAGGAGAAAAAAATGGAACACATTACACACATAATTATTTATGACCTGACTGCGTGTTCCTTTTATAGTTTGTACTTGGGAAAAATAATGTAAATTATTTATTAGCATTATTACATTACATTTAGATATTATTATTACCACCTTGGTTTACTCACTTCCAACCATTTATCAAATCTTGAGCAAATATTTCATTTACAAGTTTGAAACATGCTGCTGTTTCTAAAAACATTTGCTTAAGCTGCTATATGCCAGAGACATGCCAGTGACCCTTAATTAAACCACTTAAATTCCTATTTACTCTGTGGATAATGCAAGTAGCCAATTAACATATTAAATAAATAAATATTGCGTCTACTTTAACTTAGAACTGCAACTGGAACGCAGCAAAATGAGATTGGTCATCTTCTCCGCATGGTCGTTTTGTCTTCAAAATGGACATCCACTCCACTCACATTTCCATGACTTTACTGCGACTGAACTGGATCCATTCTTGGGAGAATTAATTAGTAATAATAATAATAAAAGAAGAATTTTTAAACCCGCAAAAATGTAATGTATTTATTTTAAGTGCACCAATACTTAAATGCAACGTCATTAAGCCTAACCTGTCAGCAAGTTAAAATATGGAAATCCAAGAGAAAAACGGAAGCAAGCATTGGCCACAAACATACAAGCATTGAGCGAGCGATTTAAATTTGTAAGCACTTTTTAGTTATTTCGCTCATTCCATAATTTAGCAAGTTGTCCAATGTCTTTTCTCCATAATATTTTATGCGCTCATTCATCCTTTTTCAGCCAGTCTCATTTGTCAGTTTTAGTCAAGTCAAATGAAGCAGGGCTACTTATCATATCATAGCCATTTCATTCTTCTACATTTTCCACATCATCCTTCATTAACATGAACGAACGCTACTTCTTTCGCTGATTCTGATGCTAACCGTTAGCAGCTAACGACATTTGGTAATGATAATGATGGCAACTATAAAACAAAGTGATAGAAGATGACATTATTTTGTCCCTCTGTCTGTACTGTACACAAGACATAATAAAGAGAGTGAGCAAGAAAGAAAAGAAACGCTGGTTTATTTAGCATTCATCTCTTGATGATACACATCATCCCTAGTTTGTTGATCGTGATGCAAAATCCCAATTTTTCGTATCGTCACCATCTAGGAAATGATTATTGAAAAGAGAAGAGTTTCGAAGAAGCGGACGCAAATAAATGAGCAGAAGAGAACAAAGGGGATATTATTACCTGCGCTGTGATGATCATGATGATGAATGGGCAGATTGGATGAAAAGCTGTGGAAAGCTCTTTGCCCATAACTAAACTGAAATAATTTCTGCTCTCTTTCTTTCACTATTTTCTTTTCATTACATTTCATTTGATCGGAGATTCGCCCAGGCAATGCATGATGCATGCATTAATTATGCGAATGGCAAAAAGAAAAGGCTCGGACGAAATGGATCGCCCAGGCAAAAATCAGATTATTATTCTTCTTGGCTGACTATTCTATGGCAATGGGAATGGCTAGTGAGCCCTGAGTGGACAATAATAAAATAATGAGTGAGTAATGAATGCAGATGCGATGTGAATGTGATGTGACGAAAGGAGCTGCCAAGAAAGAACCAAGAGAGCGGAGATGAGGATAATTGAATCGTGCAGGGAAATGGGTGTTACTTAGTCTTGGGTAGGGTCTCTTTTTCTCTCTCTCGCCCAGAGGAACAAAAGAGAACAATAAAAATCCTCTGTGTCCTGGTCTAATTACTTCTAATAAATAACGAAAGAGATGCTATCGTCATCCTAGTTAAGTAAAGCGAGTAGAAACTCACATTTTTACATCGGTTCGCCATGCTTTGGTTAACTATTCATTATTTATTGCTATCAGAGAGTTATCATCTCCAATAATCATTTTTGCCATCATCATCTTCTTCCTCATCATGATCATCGCCATCTTCGCCACCCCCGAAAAATACGTATGTACTGAACCACTCTGTGCTATGAAGTGAAGCTAAGTTCACCATTCTGATGATTATTCTTGTTAGCCTCTTTTTATTCGTCCTTTCCTTCCAACCAACCAAAAAAAATCATCTTTTGTTTCACACACCAGCGAAATTAAATAATTATTGTCTTTTGTCATCCACCTCCTATCTACCTATTAGAAAACATTTTTTTACTGAGGAAACCAACTGACGGTCAATGGCCGGATAACAAGAGCGCTCAACCGTGAGCCGAGAGCCATTTTGTTTATTTTGTTACTCAGGTGCTTTTTTACTATTCGTGTCACTCACTCAACGCACTTATCTCAGAGCTCCCCAACAAAAATTAGAAAAACCATGCAAGAGTGAAAAAAGGAATCCTTAGAAAAAGAGACCGATGGAAGATAATTAATAATTAAGTTAAGTAGATTTCTCTGGGAGACGCTCCTTTCCTTAATGGAGATTTTCCTCTGCTTTTAATTAGCCATTGTGTTAATCCAGCGGAAAATTTTCCTTAAAAACAAATTAAATATTTCCTGGTGACAATTTCGCCCTTTCATTTGTGTCCACTCCACAGAAGCGATTAGGTGAATTTTGTTAGGTATAATTAGGAAGCCGAATTAAATACCTGGCGCAGATGCAATCAGAGCAATTGGCCGTTCATTCATTTCCAGTCGAACTTCAACTTCACCTTTTCAATATTTAATCTAGACATGGATCAATCAATCAGAAGAGAAATCATTTTACGCAAGAATTTTTCCAAGGATTAAAATGTGTCGTTAAAAACATCTTTAACTCCAGAGCAGACTTTTCCGTGTGCAGACAAATACAAATTCAGTCACGTCCACCTTAAATAGATTTGATGTGGTGAGTGCTAAAATACTCGACTACCTCAAATGAAAATGAATGGAATGTTCATGTGGCCGCATCCATCAGAATAATTAGAAAACATAAATAAACAACTTACTTAAGTTTAGGCTGCTCTGCACACCTTACCACATTACTTTTAAATATTCATCATTTCTATTTATGCTAAATGACACCAGAGTAGCTCTGTAAAATATTAACAGTTGAGAATGAAGATTCCCTTTCACTTCTGTGAACTACTTTACTTTATTCACTAATCACGTTTAATTGCCCATTTCATGGCTGTTATGTTAATAATTGCAGAAACCAAGACCAATCCAGCCGCAGCCGCGCTCACATCTCATCTTCACAGTGGCATTTTTGCTTTACCTGTCGGTCATAAAGCGACTTTTGAAATAAATAGATAAATGACACAGAAACTTAGCCTTACCTTGCCAAGTAAATAACATCAATTTTTTTCCAGGAGGGGTATTTAAAGAGGATTAACCTGCTGCAGACGCGCCGCTGTTGAAAAGATTATCCTTCAAATTACACACAACCTCCAATCATCCTCAGACACAAGTCAGCAGAAATGAAATAAAAATCAATGCAATTCAATCATAACGAAGTTTGGGTCGCTCGTTATATGTAAACCTGTGCAAGTCGGTTCATCTTCATCATCTTCAATCAGAGACAGAGAAAGTGGATCAGTGGCTCGACTCGCTGCTAATAAATAATTAAGCGTAATTAGACTTATTTACTTAAATATCATTGGCTCTCTGTCAGTCTCATGACGATGATCATGGTTCATGGATCAAAGATTTCTTTTGAATCGTTTTTTATACTTTTTAAATAGCACACAAGTGTGCCATTATTTATATACACTAATATAAAAAGAGCCAAACTAGTGCCCATTTTTCGCGTTAAATGGAGAAATAACATAGGCAGGGTCAACTATACTACCTATGTTAAATAAAGTGGCACGAGTTAATATTCTTACCAGTTGTCTAATTGCGACTACTTAGTGACCAATCATGACCCCCAATTGACAAATCGTCACTTGTAACTGGCCAATCATGACTCTTGATTGACCAATCATAAATTCGAATTGA